>ML208282.1:14246-63328 GCA_004369065.1 Pluteus cervinus | reverse complement strand
TAAAGCGTCTTTTGCTGCTTATAGAGCAGTGTTACTTGATTTGAACACGGGTTGAGGTGTGCCAGCACGGGAGGGTGATGACCTATTTGAGCTCCTTGAGGATCGAGGGGGAGATGAGAAGCTTGAGTGGGAAGACCTCAATGAGAAAGATCGCTTGGCGTTCGTTGGGGGTGGTGCATATCGAGGAAGAGTTTCATCTGGTCTTTGAAGTGTAAAACCTATATGCATTGTCAATAAGACGACGACGGCAGAGACGAAGACCACAAACCTCGAAGTCCAGCCACCTTCTCGCCTTGCCTTCCGAATCCGAGACTAGCTTTGTCTGTGCTCTTCCAGGAAGCATTATCAAAAGATGCTTTCTCAGAGAAACCTCTTGGGGCGGCACCACCGAAAGCAACGGGGTCGAATTGTGTGACAGGGAGGGTAGTCTTCTGCTCGTCTCGCCAAGTCCTGATGGACCGTCTTTCCTTTGCTGATTCACGGAAGATGAGGCCAAGAAGCATGTTCAAGCAACCAATCGAGAAGAGAAGGAAAGCGGCAACGAGGGTAAAATCGTCGACGTGGTGCGAGAGAATTTGAGTAGAAATCCTATTATCATTTCGTTAGCGATATGACTCAAAGAATGGGCATAGGGAGGACATACAAGCATTGGAAGATTCCAAGCGGACCAAGGCCGAAACCATCACCAAGAACGGGAAAGAAGCGATCGAAAAAGGCAGCTGGCCAGCGAACTTCGGAAACTAGGAACACCCTCAATAATCAGTTGGAGAAGGATGTATGGTCAACTCACGGAGAAGAGCGATGGTTTGGAAAATGATCAAAAGACTGGAAACGATCGCCCAGAATACACCTGCAGGTTGATTGGGCACAGTGCTTCCCCTACAAGAGTCCGAGTGAGCAAACCTCGAGCAAGTACGCAGACAAAAAAAAAACGCACTCGATGTATTCGCAGTCCTCCATAAGATCATCTGCTCCTTTATTGGCTTCAAAAAAGTTGACTGCCTTGATGTTGTTGGCCATAACAAAGACGGTGCTGCAAAAGACGAGGATGAGAGAGATGATGCTCATCGCCCTGACGGCGTTGAGCCCGTAGAAGATATCTGTAAAAATAGAGGTTAGTTGGCGGTCGCCTATATCGCACATCGTCGACTTACAAGTACGAGGGGTTTGGGGTGCCATTTGTGATTGCTGGGTTTGCGTGAGGTGGATAGTGGAACAACAGGGAAAATTTTGGTTGGTGTTCGTGAAGTGTTATACTAGATTCAAGCAATGTAAACAGGGTAGTTCCAGCACCCAAAATACGAGTTCGTCGGTCTCGTTAACAAAAAAGAAAGGAAGGAAAGAGAACGTGAGTGGGCTCAGCACCAAGCAGAGCACCAACTTCTGATTCGCCTCGAGGTGAGGGTGGGTGAGGATGGAGAAGTAAGATAGAGAAGAAAAGGAAGAACCGACGGTGATAGAAACTCTTATACTCCTTTGAAGTACCCACAATAAAGAGCGGCCATAATAGATAAATTCCACGCTTGTGGCAGGACAGCCCGGCGTTGACGTGAAGTTGGGTGATGTGCATGGTGTGCAAACAAATTTATTCGTCGGAGCATAGACGAAGACAATGTTGTTGGCGAGAAGAACAATGCAACCGTGGCGGCATTGTGCGAGAGAGGAAAGAGAACAATGAGTGCGGCACACCACGTGATCGTAATACGGCACGCCGAACAATAGCTTTTGAGGTGAATGGGGATAGAAGTCATTGCGCGTTGTTTCCTCGTCGACGTCGATTACATGGTTGGCAGGGCAAAGATATATGAGAGTTTGAGATATAAAGACAAAGAGCTCCTGTGTGCCTACACCTTGTCCTCGAGCACAGCCGCAACTGCGTCGGCGTTGGTATTACCATATACGGACCATCTGGTGTTCAGTACTGCTTTGTCGTGCAGCCTCGAAGAAGTTTGCCGTAGGCGTAGTCAATCCGAGTTCAGTTCCAAGAGGAAGCCCAAGAACCAAATTCTGAGAGGACAGGAGGAGCAAATCCCTGATTCTGAGTCCGAATTCAAACAAGTTCTCCGAGCTTTGCAATTGTTCGCCCAATACATGTTCCTCGATCTACCAGAAGAGCTCATCGCCTTCATTTTCTCTCGATTAGAAGACCACATCTTGGTTCGATGTCTACAGGTGAGTCATCCTGACACTGTTCGCAGCACTGACGATCATGAAATCGACAGGTCTCCCGTCGATGTGCGGCGATTATCCAAAGCGACTTACAACTCACCTATCGCATCAACCTGTTCTCTGTTAACTTGAGCGACAACCCGAACTATTACGCGTCTCTCGCAGAGCGCTCTGAACGTCTGAGGTCCTTTATACAAGCCAGGAAGGAGGGCAACTGGTCGGGACCAGCCCTTGTAGACAGCCCTTTCGACGATAACCACTCGAATACGTTCAAATCCCTTCGGTCATTTTCTGGTGTCCTAGCTTTCTCAAATGGCCTGCAATTTTCTTGCATAGATGCCTCAGAAGTCGCGCTAGGCAAGGTACGACAATGGGATTTCTTCGTCACCGGGTTCCAAGGTCCGGGTGTACCATATTGCTTTCCCTTCCCCGCCCAAAACTTATTGTTGGGAAGAGAGTACGTTTACTTGATACCTCAGATGATTTTAGCTTCTGACAAAACCTTGACACTAGAAAGCAACCTGGTCAATTAATCTTCCATGCATTATCTTTGGAAACTGGGAAGGACCACCCAGAGGCCCTTTGTCGATGTCTACCTCCCATCGAACTCCCTGTACAGGCCAGTTACCACGACTTCTGTGTTTGTGATGAATACTTCCTGGTCTGGGTGGATCAGGGAGTAATCGATCCCTATCATATGCTGGGAGAGATCACTGTATTTAACTGGATAACAGGCACGGTCTGCCGCGTACGTCGTTCGACAAAAAGTATCTGATCTTACACTAACATACCACCATGGATGGAAAGACCATATGTGGCTCGTACACTTGTGCCACTCTACTTGACGCTACCTATGTGATCTGCTGCCATGTGGGAGGTTCTGCCAGTACCATCGACTTTCGACTCGATGTCTATTCAATCCTCGGAACATCCACAGATCAACCCATCATCAGTTTCGAATATCCGCTCATCCATCGGACAACTCCAGGCCCCGTCTCACCTCCCCCGTGCTACTTTGCGATTAGCGCAACACTCTCTTCCACGTCCACAAGAAGGAAACATCTACCATTCGCAGCTAACTCGGAAGACTCCATCATTGCATTCTGTATCGAATCCCTAAGGGCACGACTTGGACCTCAAGTCGAAGACTACCCATGGCAGATGACTTCAGTGGTTTTGGTATCCTCCGTTCTCTCTCGAGTACGAGCGGTTGAAGCTTCTCCAAATTGGGATCGCAAGACCACTATGAGGGTGCCACCAGGCGATTGGAAACACTGTACAATCCCGATGGGGGATGATCATGTCGTTTATATGCACGGATCAAGGATGATCGTTGAACGGGAACCTTTGGATGTATTCACCATCCTTGATTTTGATAGGAAGTCGGTTGCATGCAAAGACCTTGGGACCTCCGGGTCTTTGAAAGCATCAGGTGTTCAAGACATTCCGTGGGTCGATGGGGAACAAGCCGACGAGGCAATGCTTAGACCTCGGGTACATACACTCGAGTTAAACGCAGGACCAGGTCACTCGATTGCCGATATCGAGTTCGATGAAGATACCATTACCATCCTTTTGGTGAGTCCTTTGGTTTTATGTTAGTTTCAGGCGTAAAATATTTACTTTCGTATTCCGGGTAAGCAGGAGGGTCCAAAGAGGATGTTGCGTATCCACAAGCAAGAGGTAAAAGCTCCCTGATACTACCGTCTCCTCGCAATCCGTTACTGAGCTTGCCACAAACAGGGAACAAATTCACTGCAGTGAGAATAAATGCACTACGGTTGTGACGCAGACTCAATATAGACACGGTCAGCCGTTGTAACGCTAAGTCCATGCCAAAATCACCGATAACTTTCCCCCTCAAGCTCGAGGTCCTTGCGGTCGAAATTAGGTCCGTTGATGCGGGAACAAATGTAACACTTTATTTTTATATCCAGTCTGAACATAGATAGGGCACAATAAGACTGTCTCTCGGACGGAATGAAGTTCAACAAGGCTCTATATTGTGAAGATCAGGGATCCTATTGAGGACTCGGGCCTAGGGAAATAGTTAGTCAAGTCGCATTTGAGACATCATGTGGGCAACGAACTGCTGTCGGATGCCCCGACGCGCTACTTCCTAGGACATAAGCCTGCCGCCAGGTGGCTGCACAGAAGGTCCGGGTCTATCAGGGTATGTCAGTACGGATAAATAGACGAAAGAGCATCATCTAGTTTTGCGCACTCTCTGGGATTTCCTGAGCAGGTAGAGCAACAGCAGTCGAAGTTGCAAGGAGAACTAGCCAGGATACGATGTGAGATAACTGCATAGTCGAGGGTTTCGAGTGTGGAATGACGGATTGGGGCTCACTTGAGGCTCGCTGTAACTCGTTGCGGTCAAGGGCTTATATATCCCAAATTCGAGAAGCTGAGCTGTGGACGCGCAATGATCAATGACCTATAACTACCTCATTCCGTTCGTTTTCCGTTACACTGTCAAAACCTGAGAATAAAATACACAGCAAAAGGAGTGAAGGCGTACAAACCCCACCATGTAGCACAGTAGATTTAACTATCCACCTAGTTCCCATATGATACACCTGGGAACTCGTCTTTGAATAAGCACAAGTACGACCAGGATCACCAAGTCTAAATCTTAGCCCCTCCTTCAATGGATTATTATTCACTCGAGGGTGTGAAATATGAGGGAACTCACTACGTTTCATGTATCGGCAAGTAATTTTATTGGCGGTGAGATACGGTCACCTTTCTAAAAATCGATGAGCCCAAGAGAATTCGGGCGCGATTGGACTTCAAAATTAAATTCCATTGATGTGGCGAAGGTCAAATTCCAGGCTCGTGCGACATCTTACAGTAAACATCTTTCAGCCCAACAGTGACTGGCACGCGTCTGTTCATCCTGCCATGCTCCTTGACCTGCCGGAAGAGCTCATCTCCCTGGTTTTCTCATGCGTGGATGGCCGTAGTTTGGTTCGTTGTCAGCAGGTATGGCTCACTTCACAAGATTACAACATCGATATCCGTTTCTTTCAAACTGACGCGCCATCCTCATGGCCATGACAGGTTTCTCGTCGATATGCAAGGATTATTCAACGCGATTTTGCGGCTCACATATCGCATCGGCTTGTTCTCTGCCAACATGATCGATAACACAAACCACAACGTGTCTCTCGCAGAACGCTCGGCATGCATATCCCTTCGTATATCGTTGCCAATCTCTAATCCAGTCAGTCGTGGCCTGCTCTGACCTTCTCGAATTTCTTGGTTATATCAGCTCGTACAAGCCTCTACTGCGTGATGCTTTTGAAGTTGCGTTGGGTGGCCAGGCCCATCAACGAGAGCTTCGAGTGGCCGGGTTTCCTACAATACGATATTTTCATATCTTCCCAGAGCAGAATTTGTTATTGATCAAAGAGTGCGTTTCTATATCCATTCAGCATCTTCCTCCAGTGTCATCAGTTGACGTCTAACGATTGTCGAGACCAGGTTTTGACCAGGTCAATTGGTTTTCCATCCTTTTTCTTTGGAAAGCCGGGAGGGTCATCCAAAGCCACCTGGTGCTCTGCCTCCCATGGCATTCCCTCTACGTTCGAGGGTTGATGGGGAACAAGTCGACGAGGCAATGCTTAGACATTTGGTGCGTACACTCACGTTAAACGCAGGACCAGGTCACTCGATCGCCGATATCGAGTTCGATGAAGATACCATCATTTGGTGAGTCCTTTAGTTTTATGGTAGTTTGAGGCGTAAGATCTAAATTTATCTTTACTTTCATATTCCGGGTAAGCAGGAGGGTCCAAAGAGGATGTTGCGTATCCACAAGCGGCAGGTGAAAGCTCCTCGATACACCGTCTCCTTACGATCCATTGCCGAGCTTGCCACGAACAGGGAACAGATTCACAACAATAACAAGGAACGTACTACCCTCATGATGCTGACACAAATCGGTACCTGGAGTTCGCGACTTCGACAGCCTACAATCTCGACTTACGAGCACGCACTAGCGTAGGGCTGTTGGTCAGTGCGGGGACAAATGTAATCTTTTGTCTGTCACCTGAACGTAGGTAGGACATAGGAAGCACGAGCACACGTTATGACTATAGTAGCTTGCGCCCACCCAAAGGATGGTATGAAGCTCGACATTATGAATGAACTTCAAGAGTCCTAGAGAAGTCAGGCCTAGGGAGGTCCATAGTCAAGTCGCGTTTGAGGAGTCAAGTCAAGTGGGGTAACGAACTGTTGCTACATCGACGCCGCGCACATCCGCCACCCTTGAGGGGGATGCATATGATGTCAGGCTCCGGTTCTACCAAGGTACCTCAGTACCGGAGAAATCGACGAAGGAAGTTCGTCTAGCTTCACGCACCTCCAGGGATCTCCCGAGCAGGCAGAGCGACGGCAGTTGAAGCTGCCAGAAGAGCAAGCCAGGATACGATGCGAGATAATTGCATAGTCGAGGGTTTTGAGCCTGTAGTGATGAATTGGGTCTCAGTACGACGCGCTGTGGTCAGGAGCTTATATACGTCAAATCCAAGAGGCTGAGGCTGTGGACGCGCGCGCAGTGACCTACCTCGTTCCGCTTTTTTTAATTGCACTGTCAAAACCTGAGAATACGGGGCAAAAAAAGAAGTAAAGGCGTATAAACCCCACCACGGAGCATAGGATATTTAGTTATCTAGCCAATTCCAATGTGATACACCTGGGAACTCTCTTGATAACGACAATTTTGACCAGGAGGAGCAGATCATCAAGTCTAAAATTTAACTACCCCTCCTCCAATAGATTATTATTCACTCGAGGGTGTGAAATATGAGGAAACCCACTGTGTTTCATAGATCGGCAAGCGATTTAATTGGAACGGTGAGATACGGTCGCCTTTCTACGATGAGGGATTGGACTTCAAAATTAAATTCAAATTGATGTGGCGAAGGCCAAGTTCCAGAGCCCAAGCTCGGGTGACGTCACCAGGACCCTTGAGCGCTTAGTGCTTACCGTGAACGTTTTTTCAGCCCAACAGGCACGCGTCTGTTCATGATTTCATCCTGCCATGCTCCTTGACCTTCCGGAAGAGCTCATCTCCTTGGTTTTCTCGTGGGTGGATGGTCGTAGTTTGGTTCGTTGTCAGCAGGTATGGATCACTTCACGAGATTATAACACCGATATCCGTTTCTTTCAACCTGACGCGCCATGACAGGTTTCTCGTCAATGTGCAAGGATTATTCAACGCGATTTGCGACTCACATATCGCATCAACTTGTTCTCTGCCAACATGATTGATAACACAAACCATAACGCGTCTCTCGCAGAACGTTCGGCATGCCTGAAGTCTTTCATAAAATCTAGAGAGGAGGGCAACTGGTCAACACCTAAGGTTTTACAAAGTCCATTCAGTCATATCCCTTCATATATCGTCGCCAATCTCGAATCCAGTCAGTCGTGGCCTGCTCTGAGCTTTTCGAATCTCTTGGTTATATCAGCTCGTACATGCCTCTACTGTGTGGATGCCTCTGAAGTTGCGTTGGGTGGCGAGGCACACCAGCGAGAGCTCCGAGTGGCTGGGTTTCCGACAATACCATATTTTTATATATTCCCAGAGCACGACTTGTTGTTGATCAAAGAGTACGTTTCTATATCCATTCAGCGTCTTCCTCGAGTGTCATTCGATGACGTCTAACTAAATGTGGCGGCTAGGTTGGAACTAGGTCAATTCATTTTCCATCCTTTTTCTTTGGAAACTGGGAGAAGTCACCCTAAGGCATCTGGTGTTCTGCCTCCTGTGGTATCCCCTCTAGCTATGTCAGCTTTAAACGACTTCTCCCTGTGTGGCGAATACCTATTGGTCTGGGTGGATCATGGAATACGCGATCCTTACTTCATGAAGGGAAGGTTTACAATCCTTAATTGGACGACAGGCACTATATATCGGGTATGTGTTTGGAACAATTCCTGAGTCTTGACGCTAACTTATGGCTATGTATAACCAGACTATTTTTGGCTCTTATGCTGCCGGCGCTTTCCTCAATACTAGCCATGTCATTTGTCTCCATGTGACGGCTGAAAAATCCACAGGTTACTTGAAGTTCAGGCTCGACGTCTACTCAATCCACGGACAATCGAGCGACCCGCCTATAATATGCTTTGAATACCCGCCTATTCGCTCAACAACCTTTCCAGATGTCGCATTACTTCCACCAGCTATCTTCCTCGTAAATGGATCGCTCTCGTCGACAAGTACGAGGGGGAAGCGCCTTCCATTTGTGGCCAGCCCAGAAGACTCCATTCTCATGTTCTGCACCCAAGCCCATAGAAGAGTTTCGTCTCCTTGGGAAGACCTTCCTTGGCAGTTAACTTCTGTGTTTTTGATCTCTTCCATCCTTTCTCGAGTACGAGCGGCTGAAGCAACCTGGGATGGTCAAAACACGGTCACGATTCCACCCAATGGATGGGAACACTTTACCGTTCCGATGTGGAATGAGGATGTTCTCTATCTTTATGGAACGAGGATGCTTGTTGAACGAGAAGGCTCGAATGTGTTGACCATTTATGATTTTGATAGGAAATCAATTGCGGAAAATGGTGTTGGGACTGCGTCGTCGAAGTCGTTCACTGCGCCAGATGTACGGGATATTCCTTGGGTAGATGTGAAGCAAGTCGATGAGGTGATGCCGATACCCCGAGTCCAGTCGTTCAAGTTGGATGTGGAACCAAATTCCGCTGTCGATTTAGATCTCGATGAAGATACGGTGATGGTTCTTACCGTGAGTGGTTTGCTTACAGTTTCCGAGGCGTGGTATTAATCCACGTCTCTCGTTTCCATTACCAGGAGGGTAGACAAGGGGCATTTTATGTCCATTCGCTTGTTACAAGTGCAAGTTAAATGTAAAGACCTCCTTGGTCGTTGAGCTTGCCAGTGCGATGAACGGAGAGTGGTCATGGTGATAAGAAAGGATATATTGCAATGACGTCGATATACACCGGTCCCTGGGTTGATGTCGAACAGCTAGCGTACCTGCTAGTGTCGGGTTCATGTGGGTGTCCGAGGGAACTGTCCGGCGCGCGCCCATAGGGACCTATCGCCGAAAGAAGCATACTGTATGTCTCCCAAGTTCGTGTCTTGTCGAGGAGCCCATGTATGCTAGCCGATGACTTCAGCTTGCAGTAAGCTTAGCACCAAGACAACAATCAACATGTCCGGTTTTGTCATCGTGGCATGGTGGAAACGCGTGATTTAGCCCAACGCCTGGCCATGAAGCGGCGGTACAGTACTCACCCCGTCGCGCGTCAAGATCGCATTTATCACAGCACTCCGGGCTGAGTGTGCTGCTGCAGCAACTGAAATAGCAACTCTGATCATTTCCCGCAAATCAATTGAGTGCCAGGAATATCGCCTGATCGCCTGATCCGTCTGGGAAAATCTTCGCGCGACTGCAAGAGCGCATGCGCGTCGACAAAGCACCAGACGTCGAGCAGTCTCAGATTTTTCTCTTTTGCCTTTCTCTGCCTGATCTCACCACGAGCAATCGCTATCACAAGCACTGCTTCGCCGTTCCCTCTTTTTCACGGGCAATCTCCCCCTTGGCTTCATTTGATATCATCTCGTAATCCGGCGGCCTCCCCTTGATCCCGTCTAATCAACTTTTGGCACTTCTCAGGCGGAACACCGTTCCTGCAACGTCCCATTCTTCACGGCACTTTTCTATCATATTATTCTCTTCTTCGCTTTTTCCCTTTTGCCTTGGACAAGTCCGGAGCCGTAACGTTAACATAACATTCGCAGCAATACGTGGGTACGTCAACCTTTTTTTCTTTGGATGACAGTTGGAAAGCTGAGCATGAAAAAATTCTGTTCTACCCATGCCTTTGTCTCGTTGTGGAATTTTGTCTCCCCGCCCCACTGCGTCCCGTTATTGACGCCCATCATGCACTTGTCTGTACATGTCCATCCAACTACCCCTTGCTGCCATGCGCTGCATCGCCCTGTCTTGCCGACTACCATCTTCGTTGATGCCCATGCAGGAGTCCGGAACCTAGTAATCCCGCACTTCATCCTTCCTACTTGCCATCAACATCCCCCGCGCGTTCTTTTGGTTACCTTCCAACCCCCTCAGCCTCACCGTCGGACTCGTTGCAAAGTTAACCTTCGAACCTCATAAGAAGAGCGCATACATCCACCAAATACCCCCAATTCCATACCCGCAATCCCGCTCGAAGTCCACTGCGACGCCTCCGCGCTTCCCTAGTTCTTGGAATTGTTCTTCCCTTTCAAAGGGCTCAACAGTTTACCAGAGACATCAAACAGAACAGAGAAAGCGTCCATCGTAACCCTGCCGAGCCTATTTGTCTGCTGCTGTGAGTTTTGTTGACCCACCCACTTTTTCGAATTTTCTCAATCAATTCAATCCCTTACTAGGGAGGACCCTTGCAAGCTTGAACCTTTTACGTCCTATCAGCACACAATCCACACACTCCTCTTTCCAGTCACGGTCTTGCCGTGCGGATTCTTACGC
Source organism: Pluteus cervinus (assembly GCA_004369065.1). NCBI lineage: Eukaryota > Fungi > Basidiomycota > Agaricomycetes > Agaricales > Pluteaceae > Pluteus > Pluteus cervinus. The sequence goes on along the minus strand of ML208282.1, from coordinate 52,652 downwards.
GATATCAGGATTTACAATCTCTTGTGCTCCTCCCTCTCTCCGATCTCTTCTACCACCTGTAGTCTCACATCGCATCCACGACTTTTTCCAGGAACTCGCAGATTCAGGAACACGCATCACTTTCCCTAAGCAGCCGCCACTTCACTTTTTCCGGACACCACCCGGACGGGCTAGTTGACAACGAGGCCGCAAGGGAAGAATTTTTTGATCAGTCACGACAGTTTGTAGAGCTCTGTTCAACCAACCCAGCAACCAACCATCGGCATCATTTGTCAACTTTTGGATCTTCCTTTCCTTCTTCAAACGGGTCTTATCCTTGATCTGTGCTAGAGGCTACCCACTACACCACCAGTCCTCTTGCAACACCCCACGACACCACTCCACACACTTTCAGGACTTTCAGTCACCTGATTGCGGCGACGACATCTTACACGCACGTACGCACGCATATACGCGCCCACCAGGACACCACACCACATATCCTTCTCTTTGGATTGTTTGCGCCCACAGATACGCTCCCTCATACATACACAAACGGGATTCAATTGAGGACTCCTGAAATTTACCTTCAATCCCAGCGTTCAACAGCTTCTTTCCACCCCTCCCTCATCCAATCACTCCACCAATCAACCCACGTTTTTGCATTCGCAAAAGAGCCTTCTCGAATCCGAGATCCCGCACCTGCCGCACACCCGCGCTTCGTTATTGAAAATCAATAGCTAAATAGCCAACCCACGTTCATTCCCCCTTTTGTGATCCTCATCTATACCATTCCATTCCGCCCTTGACTTCAACTTTGTTTGACGTCCCATTACCTCCCTCATCCCTCATCCACCCAACACGTCGAGTACCCTTGGACGCCCTTCTTCACCTTCCAAATTCCTAGGCTTTTACCAGCGCTTGGTGGAAGTTGCAAACGACTCTCTGAAGCTCTCTTCGAATACGAATACGACTTTGCGCAACAACACTCTCATTAAACGTCATTCACATCTCTTCATTTATTTGTCTCCAATTCAATCTCCATCTCTCTCCTTCATTTTGGGTTAGCAGTGGTATACCTCCTTTCTGATTAGCGCCTCGCCTCGCCTCGATTTTTTTTTACGCTATCGCGCCATACCATTTCCACGCACACACACACGTACAACAAGACAGACAAACGCGCATCCACCTCACCTCGTGTTACACGTTTTTGACTCTACATCCCCCATCCAACCGCATATACGCCACACCAACAACTCTTGGTTTTACCCAACCAGAAAAAATGCACCCAAGAATCTCTTCCGAACCATTTCCGGAGAGTACTAGTTCCTCCTTATTAGGAGTTGAACTTCCAACCGCGAGCGCTTCAGTTCCTTCTTCCATTGGATCATCATCATCATCAACATCCTCTGTTGCTATAGCACATCCACATACAGGAGCTGCTACAATCATATCCTCGTCATCTACGTCCCTACCTGGTGTCCTAGGTTTCCAAGACACAACACCCAACTCGGGCGATAATACCACCTCCAATATCATGTCCTCACCATCTTCAATACCACTTACCGTAAAATTCGCGCCTTTACCTGAATTAGCGCCAAGGAAACGTCGGTCGACGGTTCCGTTGGGTATGGCTGCGCGTGCACAGTTGGTTAGAAGGAGGAGAGCGATGATGGGTATGGATCCGGATGGGTATGAAGTTGATCAAGGACAGATGATTGATGGTGTATCTGCTTCGAATGCGTTATGGACTCCTGAGGAGATTCAGAGGAGTGGTGGGAGGATTGTTGTGAAGTATCAAAGTGATGAGGGACATGATCGACTTGCTAATGGGAAAGGGAAGAGTAGTGGAAGTGGAAGTGTAGGAGGTGGTGGTGGTGGTGGACGAACTCCGAGAAGGAGAAAGCAGCCGATGGATGGAGGGTATCCTGGTGATGAAGACCCGTTTGTGTCACTTGGGAAGATGGTGAAGGGTGCTGGTAAGCAGCTTTGGAGAAAGGTTTCGCAGACGCAGACGCAGGAAGAGGAGAAGGAGAAGGAGGGGAAGAAGAAGAAGAAGCAGGAAAAGGCGTTGACGAGTTCGAATACTAAAGCCAATGCGGGTGGTCATCCTGAACCTCCAGCCGTCGAAGGAGATGCCGGGGGTGCCGGCGAATCGAATGAGTTTAGGGAGAGTGAGGAGAGTGGAAATGGGAATGTATCGTCCTCGAAAACGTCTTCGTCCTCGTCAGAGTCGTCCTCAACGACAACGGGGACACCAGCTACGGAGGAGGAAGAGGAAGAAGATTCCGGGATGTTACCGCCATTACCAACACCTATTGCTCTATCGACATCGGCATCGTCCTCATCATCATCATCGGGAGCGACACCTAAAGGAGGATGGGTGAAGAGACCATCGACTTCATCACATACCTCTAGTATTGTTAAACCTGAAGATGTGAATGATTGGGAGAAGGAGGTGGAGGAGAGGTTTCCGTTGACGAGTCGGATTGTGAATGGTGTGAGGAGTGAGAGGGGTAGGTTTGGGAGTGTAGGGAGTGTAGGGGGGAGACCGTCGACGGCGCCTGCGAAGGTGCAGGTACAGGTACAGGAGGAAGGAGGTGGGATATGACCCCGATGAGGAGAGGCCGTGACGTATATATGATGATGACGATGGTGATGAAGGTACATACAGCTTCCTTGGTTACTCTTTTTCTTCGGTGTTCTTGTTTTTTGCATTTTCTTTTTGGTATATATCTCGAGCATATTCTCTTTTTGGTTACCCAGATCTTCGTAATTATCCTTCCGTCGTTAGTTTTTACCTATGGCTTTCCCTTTGCGTACGAAGCTGAAGGTGTACATAAGATATGTACTGTAACATGTCCTCGAGGCTCGAAGCCTACTCGGTCAACGCGACGTTTGGAGTCGTTGATGTCTATTCTTGCACACTCCTTCCTTTGATGCCTTCTTTGGAGCTTTTTTTGCTGGTTACTGTAATAAATGCATAACTTATCGGTCTTATTTTCTTTCTTTTCTTGTTTGTGATTCTTTCACAAGTATAGTACCCGTGTTGTTCCGTTGTACTCTCAATCAGCCCGCTCAGCATACAATTCGTAGAGTTTCTCACTCTGGCCGTGTTACAGTATACAGTACATTCACGACGCGCACGCACGTTGTACGCGCTGGCTGCAGGTGGCATAGAGATAGATAGATAGGCACCAATATACTGTAAGCATCATAATTACAGTCACGCCATCATGCGTCAGGGCTACTGTATCGGAGGTCCAGAGCCAATCAAAATGCGCAAACGCAACTGAGGTCGGAGGAGGACCCCTGAAAACGTCGGCAGAGGCTAGGTCCTGAAAAAGGCGTTTATGTCCGGACAAAAATTCCAAAATTTAGCTCGAGATGTCCGGACTTTCCTCTAACATTTTGGCCTCTGATGGTCGATTTTGTCCGGAAAACGGATCCAGCCTCTTAAGCGAGCTTCCAAATCAGGAAATTTTGCGCTCGCTATCGCCCCTAGTCCTGCCTGTGCTGTTTTTGGCGTGTTTTTGGTCCTAGAATGCTGCTTCAAAGAGACTGCAACGAATTCTCACATCCTCGATGAGGCCAACCTCGACCCATGTCCGGACATGGCACCCACCCTCCGACAGGTTTTGGGCACTTTTTGTCCGGATTTGTCCGGATTTTCGTCCAACCTTTCGCCCCAAAACCAAATTTTTTGTCCGGATTGGCATCTACCCCCCTCCTAGATTTTCCAGGGTCCTGTCGGAGGATGTCGATGATGGAAGTGACGAGTCGGGGCTTGGCAAGGTACGAGAGAAACGTGGCGCTGGTTGCTCAATATGGTATCGATGGTCACGATGATCGCAGTCGACCCTGTGAACTTTTTGGAGGGTACTGTACGTGAAGTTCTTTCTTGAGACTGCTTGGGAGGTTTAGCGTAAGCCCGATGTGTAGGAAATAACTAGGAGGTATTCTTGTCGATTTTTGATTTTGTTTCGAAGAACGGCTTGCGGCACGGCGATAGGTTGAGGCCGTCCGATTCGCTTAAGTCAGCATCGCCTCACATTGTTGTTTGTCTGCCCTGAAGGCGGGCGGGGCTGTGGTCAAGGTCACGGTTTTGTTCAATCCCCCTTTGAATCCAAACGTCCAACTGGGCCACCGTCGACCTCGTACTTATCCCCTTTTTCTCTTTAATTTCTTGTCATCGCCACTGCCAATCACGCACACGAGTTAACCCGCGTGACTCGAACCCAGTTCAGGCTGCACGTTGCACTTTCCCCCCCATCCACTCCATCCATCCATCCCGCCGAGTCCCTTTTTCTCTCCACAACCCTTATCCCTCTTTCAATCGAACAGCTCCACTGTACCTCCAAATAACTCCACGAAGCTAACGGTTTACTGAACGGATATATAATCCCATCGGTTCTATTCGTTTAGCAATGGCTAATAACGGGAACGACTTATGCTCGACATTCCCGACTCTCACTCAAACGAATGAAGTCGTTACCAACAGTATATCCACCAGTTTATCCTTCTTCACAACTGTTGCTGCACCCACAACCACCATTTTCACTTCAACAAGAGTATGTTCATTTCCTGCCGGTGTTACGGGTACATGTCTTCCAGGCCAAGTTATTACATCGACGATAACAGGTCAGTCTTTTTTCCCCTTCTTCCAATTGGCCACGATGGCTTTCATCCGGAACCTCTTGATCTTACATCTAACCCTACCTCATGTCCAACAGGCTTAACAACTCAAACTATCCCCGTTACAGTGCAAGTCCCAGTAACGATTGAAAACGTCCAAACTTTCTTTGGTACAACATGTTCCAATGGTGTAACTCCTCCTCCGCCACCCTCATCAACACCAAGCCCATCGACCGAAACCATAGCGTCTTCGGTTACAGGGGACAACGGCAGTGTTAGCGTCGTTGTTCTTACGGTGATTTCGACTCCCGATCCGGGTCCTACGGTACAGCCAGCCACGGTTGGTAGTCATAAAAGTAGTTCTCCATCCAATTTGGGAGCTATTATTGGTGGTGTGGTTGGTGGGATATTGGGTTTGGCGGGGATTGTTGTGTTGGTGATATTCATCATGTACGTGGCTTTCCTCTGGCATTTTTTTTTTGTTATTTGTTTTTGGCTTCTATCTTTGTACACTTCCCGCAACCGTCCTGTCCCTTCGCTACGACCTCCTGTCAGTTTTAAGATGACAATTCCCTCCCACGATCGCCTTTCGAATTTTTGATGATGATGCTATGATAAACTGACGCCTCCCCCTTATTTTTATTTATTCAGGAAACGACGACGCAGATGGGACGATATATTTGATAAAGAAGATGACAATGTCATCGCCCACGCTGGTATGGACCACCACGATGGTGGAAGTGGCGGTGATGTCGTCGAACCAAAGCCCTACCAATATGGATTGGTCGGACAGGTAGCCCCTCCACCTACTTTCACATCATCCACACATTCACAATCAATGAAGGGAAACCTTCCTCCCGGTGCAGGCCTAGGTGATGCTTCTTATAGTCCTTATACGGACCCTTATGCTGGTGGTGGCGGCGGTAATTATACCGGTGGTAAAGGATCGATACCACCTCATATGATGGGTGGTGGTGGTAATTTAGGTGTCGCTGCGGTGACTTCTCGACCTTCCACGGCTGGATCTACACAACCGTTGAGACCTGGTACAGGGAGTACACCATCTCATGGTCACACGCAAAGTAACAGCAACGTCTCATCGCCGCCTATGAGTTTATCGAATTGGTCGGCGGTTTCACCTGCCGGGACGTATAACAATCCATTACCGAGTACGATATACTCTCCTTCTGAAGACGGAACCGCCACATCATCCGGAGTGGGAGTAGGAGGGATTTATCCGAATAATAGAGCAGGAAGTCCGATGTCATATCAAGAACCGCCTAGGAGGTTACATGTTACGAATGTGGTTGGGGGTGCACCTCAATCTCCTGATTCGACTGGAGAGTTTATGTTGGGTGGTGGTGGTGGTGGACATCAGAATTTACAGGTGGATGGGAAGGGAAGGATCAAGTTGTCTGCGGAACCTATGCCGCTTGTGCATACGGATGGTGGGAGGATTCAGATACCTACAACGAGTGGTGGTGGTGCGGGACCATCAGGAGGAGGAGGAGGAGGAGGGCCATCGGGGCCTTCCGGAGGGATAGGAGGAGGAGGGGCGGGACCAGTAGGGACAGCGGGTGGACCAGGACCGAGTCAAGCGCCTCCTGCTTATTCGGCGTGAGTGGGAAGGGAAGGAGGAGATGTGGAAGTAGTGTTTCCAAACTCGGTTTGATTGGGCGACTTCCTTTACTATCCTTGGCCGGCACTTGGCAAAACCCCAGGTTTTCTATAGCTCGAGTTCAGAACTTCGGGACGCTCAGGCCCAGGTTCAAACTCAGGCTCAACACTTTGAACGTGTCCGGGAGTTGCGGGTGTTTTTTCCTTTCTGCTCTATTGACTTGGTTTGGTTTGTGTTTTGTGATGACTTCTACAGCTACTTACTTACTGATTGATTGGTTGACTGAATGACTTCTATGGTACCTACCTATTTACCTTACCTAGCTTGATTACCCCTTCTCTGTATGGATTCCAGACGCAGTGGACGCTGCTGGCGCTATACCTGACGGTTTCATACTTCCTTCGAGTTGAGCCCTCCTTCCGCTTGGCTTTTATCTTTCGGTTTCACTCTTCTTTTTATGACGTTGCATGACGATACCTGATAGGATTTTCGGAATGGATATCAAAAATTACTTATAGGTTGGGTTGGGATGATTGGTGTGGGTCGGGGCCGTGAAAGGCAGACAGTCTACTCCGATATGCACCTCTACTTTCTTTCCTTTCTTTTTCAAATTTGCTTTGGACTATTATTTTTTCCCCTCAACGTACTGTACCTCCTTTTTTGATTTATTTTCAATCCTTTTAGGTGGACGATTTGGATCCATTTTTTCTGATTCTTTCTTTTCTTGGTTTTCTTTCTCTCTCGAGCTTGAGCTCTTTTGGCTAACTACATAAGATATGATACACGTACAATAGTACGGATGCCGACGACGATTTTTGATTTTGGTACTTGATGTTACCTCATACCTATATATTTTCTACATGCATTCATAACCATAACCATCACTACAGCCTGAGGCCTCAGTATCTATCATCAGCTTCTGTACTCGTCCAACACCTTCAGAGGTACCCCCAACAAACTCTAGCTACAATACTGACCTCCACCACGAACGCCAGTTGATGCTGTTCCACACTCTCAGGCTCAGGGACGCGCCAGGTTGAAGGTGAACTGCTGCGCATTGCAATTGCACTCGAACCAACAAGATGCGCGCATATAATACGCTCCCTCTGGACGACGACATTCTAGATCGTATATTCGCGTTCATATCCGACTTCGACACGCTCAGATCTCTTATCTTGACTTCCAAAGCTTTCTATTCAATCTTCCAGGCCCACTCAAACTCGATTATCCGAACTATTGCCTATAACTTTGTTGGCCCAGCACTGTCACAAGCAGCAAGACTTGTGAGGTATAAATCCAGGAAGTTAGATGGAAATGACCTGGGTGATGACGTTATAGAGAACGACGAGTCGAAAGGAGAAGAATCAGATGCGGCAATGTCGTTGAAGACCTCAGATGTACTGACTTTGATCGAGAGCCATACGGTGGTCAAGAAACTGGAAGATAGATTCAGTAGGAAGTACGTACTTTCCCTCTTCTTATGCACTTGAACATGGACTGACGAAGTCGCCATCAAGGCGTAAGGATAGATCATTTAACTCTAGTGTCCTCACTCCACTGGAATCATGGCGCTTCCGCCGGGCCATGTACCGCATCATGCTCTTCGTCGAAATGTTTCCTTGGACGGCATATCTTGACGATTACGACGACGCAGCTGTAAAACGAGTCATAATCCAGCACCAAACGTTCCTTGACAACTTCCTGACATCCGAACTGCAAGAGCTCTATGGTGTTGCCCTATTCGTAGTGGAACTGAATGAACCAATGGTTTGGACTTGTAATGGTATGTAATCGCTAACTTTCTTCGTTGAGAGTGTCATCAAGGTCTCTCCTTCCAAACAATAGGTTATCATCGTCACAGCGTCATCGCTCTTTCGTATGGACCTGCAGCTACACTTGCTGCTATCGAGGGTATCCCGGATAATCGCTTCTTTGAAGAACTTATGGATAGTAACATTCCACTTGAGGAACACGATGACCGGCCCTCTCCTGTCCACGATTACTTACTTCGTCCACTTGGAAGGGTCATGGTAAAACGGAACGTTACCCTTCTCAATGAAGGGGATCCGGATATTTGGAGGGTTATACTTGATTCGGTCGTCGGGGAGCATGATATATGTACGTGTTTAAAACCATGTAGTCTGATTTCTGCTTGCTTATCATCGGGATGTAGGTCAATCTTGTAGTTCCTCACCTGGAGGGTTTAACCTCCGGAATCATACAAGTAAGTCCAACACACATACATTCATCTCTGGATCTTTGGGCCACAGTGACGAGTTCGTACCTCGTAGATTGGGATACCTTGCGTTTAGTCTTCGACGGACCAACTGGTTCAGGAGTTTGGCCATCCCTCCGAGGCAATCTAAGATCAAACATCCTGGAGATGAATAACTACCGCATTATATGTGCTAGACCTTTCGATTATCCAAAGTTCATGCAGGAAATGTTTGGCTTGGAACAGGTTAAGAAATCCTCTGGCTGGAAAAGGGAGGATTGGCTCTGTGAGAATTGTATAAAGGCTTTCCTATATATGCACCTTCATTTTTGGATGTTGCAGAGGAAAAAGGAAGGTGAGCCTCCTGGCCTTGTCGTTTGTGTATTGCATTGATTTGAATTGTGATCACAAGCTGGAGAGGTTATCTATGAAGATTGTTGGTACGTCTACGCCCATCGCACAACTGTAAGGCGTATCTAACTTTTGTGGCAGGTATGGGTACAACTGTAAAACACAGACTCACAGCATGGATCATGCGGAGCGTTACAATGTAAGTTGTCTTCTCAACGAATACACTTTCTGATCCAGAAGATCTGACGGCTCGCAGCATTTCTGTGAACCCACCAGGCCAGAGTGATCCAGAGAATCTACTCCCCATGACGCGGGCGGACTATAAATCGTTTGTATGTTTTATATATAAAAGCAGTGATCCAGAGAATTCCTGTTATCACCCGCGTCTGTAATGTACGGTTGAGGCGGGCTTTATTAAGACCGTACCACGGTATTCTCAACCCCAGGTTAGAGAACGTTGCAGGAACACCATTTCTTGGCCGGTCAAATTTGAGACGACGCAACTGTCGAACAAATCATAATTCAGCATTCAAAGTTCCTTGACATCCGAATTGCGAGAGATCTGCAGCGCACCCTATCTGTCGTGATGCTCACGCCGACTGGCAAGCTCAACGACCAAGGAGGTGTTTACGTTTAACTTGCACTTGCAACAAGCGAATGAACATGAAATGCCCCTTGTCTACCTTCCTGGTTATGGAAACGGGAGGCATAAGTTGATACTATGTCTCGGAAATCCGACTACTCACAGTAAGAAACATCACCGTATCTTCATCGAGATCTAAATCGATAGCGGAATTTGGTTCCACATCCAACTTGAACGACTGGACTGGGGGTATCGGCATCACCTCATCGACTTGCTTTACATCTACCCAAGGGATATCTCGTACATCTGGCGCAGTGAACGACTTCGACGACGCAGTCCCAACACCATTTTCCGCGATTGATTTCCTATCAAAATCGTAAATGGTCAATACATTCGAGCCTTCTCGTTCAACAAGCATCCTGGTTCCATAAAGATAGAGAACATCCTGGTTCCACATCGGAACGGTAAAGTGTTCCCATCCATTAGGTGGAATCGTGACCGTATGTTGACCATCCCAGGTTGCTTCAGCCGCTCGTACTCGAGAAAGGATGGAAGAGATCAAAAACACAGAAGTTAACTGCCAAGGGAGGTCTTCATGAGTTCCACCACGATCTTGGGTACAGAAAGTGAGAACGGAGTCTTCTGGGCTGGCTATAAATGGAAGGCGCTTCCCCCTCGTACTTGTCGACGAGAGCGATCGATTTGCGAGGAAGACGGCTGGTGGAAGTAATGCGACATCTGGAAAGGTTGTGGACTGAATAGGCGGGTATTCAAAGCAAATTATAGGCGGATCGCTCGTTTGTCCGTGGATTGAGTAGACGTCGAGCCTGAACTTCAAGTAACCTGTAGAGATTTCGGCTGTCACATGGAGACAAATGACATAGCGATCATTGAGGAAAGCACCGGTAGCATAAGAGCCAGGGACGGTCTTGTTATACACGACCCCTTGTTAATGTCGAGATTTAGAACGTGTTAGGAACACATACGCGATATATGGTACCTCTCGTCCAGCTAAGGATTGTAAACCTTCCCTTCGTGAAGTAAGGATGGCGTATTCCATGATCCACCCAGACCAATAGGTATTCTCCGTACAGCACGAAGTCATTCGAATTTAACGGGAATGACACGGGAGGCAGAGCACCAGATGCCTTCGGATGACCTTTCCCGGTTTCTAAAGAAAAAGGATGGAAAATCAATTGACGTGGTCGAAACCTAGTCTCGACAATTCGTTAGACGTCAACTAATGACACTCGAGGAAGACGCTGAATGGATATAGAAACGCACTCTTTGATCAACAACAAATTCTGCTCTGGGAAGATATAAAAATGTGGTATCTTCGGGAACTCGGCGACCCGGAGCTCTCGTTGGTGGGCTCGGCCACCCAAAGCAACTTCAGAGGTATCCACAAAGTAGAAGCATGTGAGATCTGATATAACCAAGAAATTCGAGACGGTCATAGCAGGCCACCATTGCATGGATTCGAACTTGGCGACGATATCCAAAGGAATATGACTGAATGGGCTTTGTAAAACCTTTGGTGTTGACCAGTTGCCCTCCTCTCTAGATTTTATGAAAGACTTCAGGCATGCCGAACGTTCTGCGAGAGACGCGTTATGGTTTATGTTATCGATCATGTTGGCAGAGAACAAGGTGATGTGATATGTGAGCTGCAAATCGCGTTGAATAATCCTTGCACATTGACGAGAAACCTGTCATGATAATGGCGCGTCAGCATGAAAGAAACGGATGTTGGAATCTTGAACCCACACCTGCTGACAACGAACCAAACTACGGCCATCCACCCATGAGAAAACCAGGGAGATGAGCTCTTCCGGCAGGTCAAGGAGCATGGCAGGATGAACAGCTGCAGATGCGTGTCAGTGCCTGTTGGCCTGAAGAAAAACGGCTCACAGTAAGCGCTCAAGCCTGAGAGGTTCATGACGTCACACCAGCAACCTCTCTAGATCTTCTCTTTTAGCTCGGTGCAGAAGCGTATGATGTGCACTTGTCCTCAAGAATGAGAACACCTCTACCTGCTACAAATTTGATGGGAATTCAACTCTGGCGGTCGCCCTATCGAGTTGGAGACCTGTAAGTTTCGATATCACGCCCAGTTGCATGTCTAACAGTCTATGCTTCATTTCGGTGCTATACTATATACATGACATGACCACGGATAGATTATAGAGCTTACACACTATTTTGGAATTATAGATATCGTGATACGCCATTCACCTGCACCGCGCAAGATGCAATTCATCCAATCAAGATCCCCGTCTGCCGCAAATGATTGCAGAAATCTTCTGAGAATAGAGAAATGGTCCCTGGGTTGAAAGTCTTCAAAGACGCTGTGCATTGGAAGGTCAGCCGGAGTTCCTTTTCGGTTTCTGGATCGCCTGCGCGCAATTCCGTCATCGTGAGCTTTGCAAGAAGTGGTGATCCGCTCGTGAGAGCCTGAAAAGGTCCAGCGAACCAGGGCATCTCTCGATTTCCAAAAGTAAGGTTCACCAGCTTGGGAAGATTGATATTCTGGAAGAAATATTGGCACTCATCGGCATCTGCACCACCAAATTCCAGATGTAGGTCAGAAAGGCTGCTACATTGTACTTTCGGTTGCTGATCGAGCGATGGAGGACCGCATTGAATATACAAGGTGCTTTGTTCTAGGTTTGGGCAATTCGCGAGAGTCTCAAGCGCCATGGATACAGGCAAGAGGAGCTTTATGTTTAACGAGGTCAGATTGTGCCAAGGAGCAATGCGCCGTGCTCCAGGCAAGAGGTTGAGCAGGTTGTCGCATTCGATGGTCAGAGACTTGAGTTGAGGGAAAATAGATGGCGGAAAGTCCACAAGATTTGAATCGGCGTCACCAACTACACCGACGACATTCAAGACTAGTTCCCGGAGGATTGGGAAGCCTTGTGCCCGCAGCAGTCGTTGTGCTTGCAGAAGAGGTAATGTCAGGTGCAACCTCTCGGTGGCAACGATCTTGGTATCGTCACCGAGATATGCATCTACTTCCTGGGTGGTTTGGACGGAAAAAGAAGTCGGCTCGAGGATATCTGTCATACTTTGTCTGTACGAGGGATTTTGAGTTCGTAGAGATTATTAAGGGGACTGGAAAGGGGGGTTGATAAGTTATGGGTCAGCGCTACCTCCGTGGTTATATACAAGAACCGCCTGGACAGACAGCTATCTTGATCCTGTGGTGCGAGTCAAGCTGAGGACATCCGAGAGACATCCATCAGCCTGGATTATCCCCTTGAAAGGGTTTCGTTCTCGAATAGGTCGTTGGGCTGTAATGAGCGCTCTGAACCTGGGCAAGGGAGTGGGATCGTACCTGAGGACGCGCAGCCTTTGCTGTTTAAATGATGATTTTGCTGCCCATTCAGCCCATATCTGGTCCCTTGTCAATGCGCGTGAGAAGAGCGGCAGAGGTCAAAGAAACCCTTACCAAGCGTATTGGTATCAAAGGCAACAGACCAGCGGCATGCTATTGAGCATCCCAACAGTGGCAGGGAACAGCATCGAGGATGCCGAGGGTTCAGCTCCATTTGCGTTGAAGATGTAACGGACAGGGGACGGAGCGAGAGGAGACGTAATAGGGTTACCCGGATGAGAGTTGGCCCCTTGGCCACAGCTTGTTGGTCCAGTATAATACAACACATCCAAAATCGATTGACGCAACTGCATTCTACAAAGAACGGACAAAAGGTTTTATAAGTTTCGAGGAGTTACGAACAAGAATCGGCAAAACAAGAAGGAAGGGGAACTACAACGACACAAGAAAAAAAAAATCCCAACACACATGCGAAACCCCATTTCCAGGACCACATTCCCGGCTTAGGATCCGCAGTGGACGATGATGATGCACCACTCGCGATCCAACATATGCGAAGAGGAGGCGATAGGAATTTGATAGGATACGGAGGGAGAACGGTCGACGAAAATCACGAGGTCATAGCTCTAGCTTGTGACATGTGCCATCTCGTATGAGGAACAGAGGGCATTGATTCTGGATGATGCGCCAAGTGCAGCAGGATAAACCCCGAACAATTCCATCAGAAATAACGGAGGTTTTGGAGTCCTGGAGGACTGCATCGGTCGGGGTGTGCAGTAGCAAACCTCTCATAAGAGAGGTCACCACTTCCACTGAGAGACGGTGCGTAGTGTCTCGTCGTGACAAGTCAAGCCTCTGGGCTCATTGATAAGGGCCATGCTGGGGTATGAGTGTACCCATTGAATTGCTAATGGTCAAGCAACTCAGAAGACTGTAACCCCCGATTGCGTTCCCGCATACTGAGACTTCATGTCGTCCATATCGTTGGCATCGTCTTGACTCTTGTAATCGTACTGGGAAAGACTTCCCAAATCACTTTGTCCGGTAACAGAGGCTGAGCCAAACGAAGGTCGCCTTCTGAGGCGATCACTTTGGGAGTACGCCACACTGACAGCACTCGCGCGATCACCAGTTCCGATGACACTACCAGAATCCGTACCGGCGGGACCTGCATCTTGAGAAACAACCGACGAAGCATAACTGTAGGCTCGTTTGCCCCCCGCAGCACCACGTTGCATACCGGGTCCAAAGGGTCCTGTAGCCCCGAACATGGGCAGACCAGATGAGTACGTAGCTTGCGAACGGAGAGACTGAACGTCAGATGGGATGTAACCAAGAGCATCATGGGTTCGATAGAAACTGGCATCAAAGCGGCTTGGCGTGCCGGACCGGCGACTCAAAGCTGGAAGGGAAACGCAAAGTCAATTACCTTTATCAAGGCACGAAGAGAGGTTAACTTACGATCGGACATCACGCCGGCGGCAGGAGCTCCACTCAAGAAGTCCCGAGCACTGGTTTCATGACGCCTAAATTGATCCATAGATTTACCCAGAGATCGTCGGGGCTTGCTAAACTGTATCATGCTGGGTTGGAGATTGTTAAGCGGGCCTTCGACAAGGTTATTCTTCTCCTTGTAATGGGTCAGGAGGTAGTGCCACAAGGGATGCTGTAACAACGACGTCAGCGGGGTATTGGGGCTAGGGAAGGGAGACAAACCTTGCTGAGCACTTTGGGGTTACCCAAGATGACGACACCATATTTTGCTCTCGTCAGAGCAACGTTCAAACGTCGAGGGTCGTTCAAGAACCCAATGCCCTGATGCTCGTTGCTTCTCACGCAACTGAGAATAATATAATCCTTTTCACGACCTTGGAAGGCATCGACACTTGCGACCTCAACCTCCTTGTAAAGGTCCTTCTTCAAGGAGCCATTGAACTGCATATAGTTGACGATGTAAGAACGTTGCCCTTCATATGGAGTGACCACGCCAATTTGGCCGGGTACGACACCCGACTTGAAGAACTTGGTGACGATCTTCTCGACATTTGAGGCCTCGGTTCTAAGGGAACATGTTAGGATTATGAAATGTATGTAAGGCGAGTGATGCAGACCTGTTGAGGAAGGAAGTTCCGCTACTAGATATTTCTTCTTGACCCAAATTTTGGTAGAAGAACATGGGTGTATCGGGAACCGGCCATGGAAAATCGACATTCCGCCTCAATCGTTCTGGCGCAGTGACACCGTTTTGCAAGGTGCCCTCGTAGAACATATTGGATGGGAACTCAGACAAACATGGGTGCATCCGATATTGGACTTGCAATCGGATAGGGCGATTGCCCAACAAGACGAGTCGCTCGAAGAGGGACTGGGTCAGACCTGCGCGAGCGGCCTTCTTGTTCATGATGACTGGTCCAAGTTGCTAATGCAAAGTTGTAAACGTCCTTAACTGATTAAATAGACAACATACCTGATGGTCACCAACAAGCACAACCTGTTTACACCCTAAGACGAGAGGAATCATACATTCTTTATCGTCGTGTAAGCCTTTTGAACAAGAAAATCGTGGAGTCGTCTACTTGCCTGGCTCAGCAGCCTGAGTCGCCTCATCAATAAGAACAGTCCTGAACTTGAGCTTGCTCAACCTCGGATCTCCAGCACCAACACAAGTGCAACAGATGACGTCTGCAGCCGTTAAGATTTCCTTCTCGCATTGACGGATCAACGTCTTGTACTTCCTTTCGTCGTTGCTACTCAATTCTCCTTGTTCCGTCTTGAGCAGGATCAACTTTTGAAGTTCTACGTGTGTGGTACTGTTCGCGACTTGCTGGTGGAGCGTCAGGAAGCTAACGCTGGAGTCTAGAGCCTCGCGCGACTTGGCAGTCAGCCTGACGACCTTGAGCCCAGTCGCGTGGATCTTCTCTGTCAACTGGTCGACAGCCACGTTCGAAGGTGCGCATACAAGAACTTGTCCAGGGTTCATCTTGGCGAGGTGATAAACGATGGAAGCCGACGTCACCGTCTTCCCAGTTCCCGGAGGGCCCTGGATCAGACTGAGCGGCTTCTGCAGAACACTCTTAACAGCATACATCTGCGAATGATTTAATTCTGGGAGGCCTGGTGCGGAGAAGCGCTTGGGCATCTGAGTGCGCAAGACTTGTGGCTCGAGCTCGTGTCCGAGAAGTTTGTGGTACTGAACCCAATGTTAGTATATGCATAATACATAAGGATGGGCCACATACGATATACCCGCTGACACTCTTCTCATCCACAGCAAATGTCTTCATAGCAAGCTGCATACGATCGAAACTTGTCGACTTCCACACGAAGTCGGCCGCAAAGTTGTGCGTACAATCAGAGGGAACGCCCTCTGTCTTTCGGAGTTCGAGGCCAATTTCGTCAGATACATCTATCAAGAGGGTCAGTGAGAAACCTCCAAGCAAGAGTATAGGTCAAACGCACTGTTGGGGATCTTGATGACGTGCCCAACACCCTCCCAGGGCTTATGAAGTTCGCCACAGTACCGAAGGCGTAATTCATCACCCACAGCCAACCGGACCTCACCACTCTCCAGTTTTGGGAGACAAAACCACGCAACACGCTTCTGATTCAATCCGAGGTCCCATCGCACGGCAATATCGGTCTGAGTCTGACTTTCCTTCAACCTTTTATCGTAATCCGCCTCAATTTTGACCAGAGGACCGAATATGTTCTGGTATTGGTAAGCATCCTCATAGCGAACCAATATGGATTGTGGTTCGTCATCAACACCAGGTTTTTCAAGATCTTCTAAAGTGGCTGATGCATTCTCCCGCCAGAGGTCTTCGAGGCGGTTAATCTGTGAGAAGGAGATTTGACGAGAGCGAAGTTGCTCAGTTTCACTTGGTGGCTTGACCAACCACGATAAGAATGAGCGATCATCGATGAGCGGAGCCCAGAGAGAGGCATTCCAAGAGATATCTTTGGAAATGGCGGCGCAAGGTTGTCTAAAAGCCATGATGTGTCAAATAAGCTCTCGTGACAGCAAATATATGCATACCGGCAAAGAAGAACGACAACCGTATCGCTTTTAGCAGGGATAAATCCAAGAAGGAAGACGTTCTTGCTCCCGCAATTGTAACATTCTGGAGTGGTTTCGCCCAGCGGACTTTCAGCGTGGAGGATGACTTCCTTGTGCTTCGCGCGAACAAGGTGGTTGACGATATGCGATGCAGAGGTGTTTCCACGGGAGTTACAGAACCACTTGGAACAGACTAGACATTTGACCACAGACGCTGGGGAATGGATCCCGCAGTAGCTTTTCAATAATTAACGCCTTGAACAGCTGAGACACCTGGTCAACAACATACCTGCAAGCATGGGGCGGTAATTCCATTGCACCCTCATCCTTCAAATCGTCCAAAACGGCATCGAAATCTTCATCAATTCCTGTGCTGCCGACTGAGTGACTGTGAGCATGGCCGTTGGCCGAATTTGCGTTGTACTCTGAGATGGAGAGGCCCGAGAGATCCACTACGGATGCACCATCTTGAGTGTTAGCTGTGTATACAGAGGAAGTGTCGTCTACGACTCCGATTCCCCCGTACGACGAGGCCGATTCGTACTGGAAGTTATCAAACGAGTCCATGTGGAGGCAGGTTGGAGGTTGTTTGGGTTCAGTGGTGCCCTCAATTCTTTCCAAGCGCTCTATTATACTGCTGACTCATCTAACAGCTAACGAGCCACCACACTGCCCTCAGTGCTGTTCCTCATTCCTTCCGAAGCCAGAATCATCCAGGGAGTGCTCGTGAGTAACATATCTGACCTCCCGGAGAATTGTTGAAGCAATTTTTTCTACAGCGACGCTATGGCTTGAAGCCGGTCGTACAGCGGCGATACCACGTCGAGCTTGCTGACTCGAAATAACACTTGTTTACCCATCTCCATCGATCTGGAAGATGCATCAATTACCTTTATAGGATCTCAGGACTTATTTTCGGTGATATTGGCAGATGAAGCTAGGTCGATGCCACGGCCGCAATGCGTCGTATCTACCTCGAGAAGCGAGTCCTGGTCGTGGTCCAAATCACTACTGGACCAGCCGCTTCACATACAACACCTTCGAGATATGCTCTTCTGATGGAGGTCTGCACCTCAAGTCGGAGATAGGTCCTCGATACAACAAACAGAACAGCAAAAAAAGGTTCAACAATACGAGGCACCCCCGTTGCGTATGCTAATTCGGTCTTGACATACCAGGGAGAAGGCGTCAGGTATTACTTTATTGACTATACTATACTTCTAAACTGGATCACCTCTATCGCTAGTGCTATACAAAAAAAAAGTGGTATAAAACTCCCCCTCTAATCCCTGACATCTAAATCTTAAGTACGAGGCATCTCAACTTGACTCCCTTGCCATTCACCCAACCCTCCAGCTAACCTGTCCATCCAATCCGCCTTGACACCATCAACGTCCATATCCCTCGGATATGCCACCGTAGCATGTTTAGCCAACAAGCCGAACAAATTTAACCGCCCTGAGATCAACTGCAAATAAAACGCCAGCGAATCCAGCGATTCTGATGGTGACAGAATAAGGTCAAGGTAGTTCATGACCAAATTCTTTGGCATATTCCGAATATAAGGTGGGTCGGAATGACGTCCCCCAATGTTCCAGAACGAACCCCCACAGATGTGCATTCTGAGATGTGTCAAGCTAGGACAGACATCACGGACGTAGCGAAGGGCTGAAATCGTTCCACGAGCGTCGATGTGAAGGCGTTCCAAGGAGGGGAAAAGGATAGGTCGCGTGCTGGATATAAATGGAGGGCGTGGCATTGTAGGCAACAAAGTATCATCCGTGTCACCCACTTTCCATGTCAACTCGCGTAGTTTTGGAAGGGGGAGTGTGGATAGAAGGAAAGGGTGGACAAAGTCGGAGTTCACGGGTTCCGACCACATTGCTAAAGTGGTCAAGGTCGAAGCGCAACTCTTCAAGATGAGGTTGACCGCATCAAATATGGCTATCTGCTGCTCCCCCATGGAAGTCCAAGTCCACATAAAACGCTCGTCGAGGGGAGCATTTTCGGTAGATGTGGTGTGAGGTTGGCCACCGGATGCCAGCGGAGTGAGATGTGGTGTTTCCCCTTCCACTGGAGTGATGGCTGTCGCTGCGAGGAAGAGGTGGCGAATACGAAGGGGGAAATCCCTTTGTGCTTCAATAAGCGAAGCAAACTTGAGAATGGCCCTCCCAGATGTCAAGCAGACCGACTGGTACTTGTAAGGGATTGAAAGGACGTAAAACCGCCTGGACACTGCAGAAAGAGAACGAGCAGTAAAACCATGGTCTATGCAAGCAAGTTCGAAGACTTCTTGCCAGATTTCGTTGGGGAGCTCTTGCATTTGGTAGCAGCGATGGTTGGGGGAGGGTAAAAGTGGAGGGAGTGTCTTTGAGTTGGCTTTTTACAGCGTTTGATGATATTTGCCAGTGGGAACCACAGCCGATAAGTGCGAGATCGCCGATGCCCAAATCAGGGAAGTTTTCTTCGGCCCCAAGCCCTCCAGCGCTGCGCCAATGCTCTTCGTTTCCTTCCATGTCCGCATAGATCGACTGCGAATTCCTGCGGTGACGTATACATAAAAACGAAGAGCGATCGCCACTGTTATTGTCCCGTCAGCTACTAGGAGGTGCACCAAATTATCGTCAAGGGATTAGAGATACTGAGTGCGACGCGTACTCCGAGTCGTGGCTGGGCAATCATCGGCATTGTACATTCGTTGCGGTGCCCGAGTCATTCACATTCGGCCATCGATCATGACCGGACGCTGAGGTGGGTCGTCATCGCGGGCCATGGCCACGGAGCCTACAATCCCCAGTGTCTTCTGAACAGAACCTTGTCAGTCATAACCAAAATCAATACCAATTGAGCGCTCACAAGGGTTGACCCGGAGACGTGGCCGGACGACGATTGAGCGGCCCAAGGAGAAGAAGACCTAAGCCGTCCAGAACGAGGAGAAGTCAGTGGCCACGATAGAGGGGGTTGTCGATCGAAGTTGGAAACGGTTCTCTGGTATCGTTCGGTGTCATGAGGAGAGAGGTTGATGAGGCATATAGCCTATATTTCAGGCCGTGAGGGTTCACTTTTATGAAGGCGAACCTAGAGGACGAGCCGAGCGAAGGATGATGAACCGCACAGTGGATGAGGTAGAGATGCAACGATGCCCACGAGTTACAACAATCTTGATGACCTGATAGCAATCAGAGACGCTCAGCTGAATGTTAGCGCCTTGTGCCGGCAAGCGAAGGGTGTTGGTGGTGGTCAGTGGTTGATCAAGATAATCCCGGAGATAGCCCCCGGATAAGTGCACAGCCTATTCGCTTGAGGAAGATGCCTGATGAGGCGCTCAAGCGCTCAAGCTCTACGTACACTTTCAACTGCGTCTAACGTTTATTCTTTACAGCGAAGACAAAGGTATCTTATTCGATCAGATCCTCTCGCATCCCCGTCCAGTAACACGGGCAAGCGCAAACGAGCTGAAACGGCGTCAATCAATTTTCAAAGCGCATTTGCTCTAGGCAAGAAGCCCAGGTAGATGACTTTAAAGGGGGATGGGCATTTATCTCATCCAATGACAGAGAGTGCGTACCAACAAAGTTGGTACGTTGGGGTTCGTGCACAGGAGGAATATACTGTGGAATACGATAAAGATTTACGCGATGCTCACCTCCTCCTGGAGAATATTCTAGGATGCCAGCAGACCGTTGGGTGGATAACGGCGAAGCTGGTCGCTGGCTCGTGCGCCACCTTTGTTCCAGCTTCGACGCGTGCTAGACCTGTGGGCCATCGCAATGGCGTGGCATACCTGAGATCCGTAAGCCCCCTGTATGCTGCAGCAACACCCTACAAAATGTGCCACGCGATTTGCTGGGTATTTCGACACGGAGTGGCATGGCAATGGCATCCACCATACCGCGCTTGCAAAAACGATCCTCACAACATCGCGGCATTTGCCGCGCAACGTCCGGCAACTAAAGGAAAGTTCTCATCTGCTGTCCGGTCAATTTTTGGCGGGGCAACCAATATATTGATAGCTCGTACGCAGATCTATGAATATGGTATCGTACCGTAATCCGCACGGCGGAGCACTAACGGATGGTTGACCGAAGTTCTTCGGTCATCATCCAGCCACAGACAGGTCGCCACGAGTCAAGGCACCATGCCGGGAAAGAAGAATTAACTGCTTGGCTCCGAGGCTCGTATGTCGGTAGAAGGGCCGCAGTGCCATCAACGCCTTAGTTGCGCGAGACCAGCTCGGTGCGTCATCGTCAATTGCACCTCGGCCGTCAATTATGTCAATTAAAACATGACACCAGCACCGACATCAGACTGCACGCGCCCGTCTCGCATCTCCAAATAGCTCTCCCGCGTGTGTTGAACGTTGACTCCCTGGACCAGCCCAGAATCAATCCCATGCCCCCCTCATTCGGGAGGATGGCCGCAATGCTACGCCTTGACCGCGCTTTCTACAAGACCAACTCAGTGCTTCATCGTCATCGCTAGCACCGATATTAGACTGCACCCACTCGTCTTGCATCTCCAAATAGCTCTCCTGCATGTGTCAACTCGCTGACCGGCCCAGAATCGATCCAAGTAAAGAGATTTGACCCACTTATAAGGCCTGCAAGTAGTTTAGAAAACTACATCCCCGAAAATGAAGTTCTCTACTCTTCTCATCTCTGCTACTGTTGCCACACTCGCTCAAGCCAGCCCTGCTGCAGAGCAAGTTGTTGCGAAGCGCAGCGCTGACAACGTTCAGTGGTGGATCAAATCCTATGCTGGTATTTCCTTGCCATCTCGCGCATTTCTCAGTCGCATATTGACTTCGTGTAGGCGGTCTTGACAAGAATGCTATGCACG
The DNA here is from genome assembly GCA_004369065.1 of Pluteus cervinus. Classification (NCBI taxonomy): domain Eukaryota; kingdom Fungi; phylum Basidiomycota; class Agaricomycetes; order Agaricales; family Pluteaceae; genus Pluteus; species Pluteus cervinus. The sequence goes on along the minus strand of ML208282.1, from coordinate 31,038 downwards.
ACTGCTTGAACCATTTCAACACCAATTCATTCCAGAATCAGTACTGGTGTGGTGTGCGTCGTCTTTCCCGCTTTGAAAATGTTTACGGAAGCTAATGTGCACTTCGTGGTTTAGGGCATGTATTGGCAAAGTAAGTCGTGCAATTTGAGTGAATTGGAGACAAACTAATGCGACGGTCAACGTATAGTGGGAAGCCGCCTCTACAACAGCCCATAGTAAGTCTATCTCAGATAGATCTAGCGCAATGCTCACGCTAGCGCAGTGATTGTTACAACGCTTGCAAGAACAATATGGCAGCTGGGATCGACCAGGGCGCATCTGACCAAGAGTGCGACGATTACGAGGGTTTGGCGGAGTGCTGGTTCCAGATGTGGAGAGCATAGGGCGAGCTGCGAGCCGAATATGTCATTTTGTCCCGTTCAGCATCAGAACGGACCTTATATTATAGAGCAATATGAATCATTTGCATTATGGAGATGTACACCACCGCGATAGCGTTTTAGCGATGCGTCGAACCGCTACGGTACAACAAACTGGAATCTACAATGAGGAGAAGTAAGCTCGGTCACGATAGAGTTCAACGTCTAAACGTCTATTCACCAGAGCGAAAAAAAGGTATCAGGAATTAGACAATACAGTATGGTCTCGCATCTCCGCCCAGTAGCACGCAAACGAGTCGAGACGGAGTCAATCAATAAATTTGCAAAGCGCACTCGCTTTAGGCAAGAGGCCTAGGTAGACGATTTCAAAGGGGATGGGTATTTATCTCATCCGACTTTGTTGGTGCGTTGTGGTACATGTGGAATATGATAAAGATTTACTCGATGCTCACCTCCTCCTGGAGAATATTCTAGGATGCCAGCGGGCCGTTGGATAGATGACGGCGAAGCTGTTTGGTCGCTGGCTCGTGCGCCACCTTTGTTCCCACATCTCCACCAGCTTCGATGCATAGTTAGATCTGTAGGCCACCGCAGTGGCGTGGCAAACACGAGTCCGTAAGCCTCCCGTGCAGCATACTGAAGCAATGCCCTACGAAATACGCCACGCGATTTGCTGGGTATTTCGAAGGCTCGGAGTAGCATGGCATCTACAAACATCTACAGTGCCGTGGTTGCAAAAACGATCCAACTCGGCATTTGCCGCGCGCTGACCGGCAACTAAGGGAAACGTTTCGCCAAGTCCGGTCAATTTCGGGGCGACCATGAAAAAGAACAAGTCCGAAACGAAGTAAGGACTGGTAATAGCTCGTACGCAGATCTATGCATATGGTATCGTACCGTAATTGGCACGACGAAGCATTAATGAATGGTTGTCCGAAGTTCTTCGGTCATGATCCAGCCACAGACAGGCTGCCACGAGCCAAGGCACCTTGCGGGGAAAGAAAAATTAATTGCTGGGCTCGCCCACCGGTAGGAGGGCCGCAATGCTTGGCAATGCTATCAATATCAACGCCTTGGTCGCGAAGTTTCTACAACACCAGCTCGGTGCGTCATCGTCGATTGCACGACGGCCATCAATTAAACATGACACCAGCACCAATATTAGACTGCACACGCTCGTTTCGCAGCTTCAAATAGCTCTCCCGCGTGTGTTGGCTCCCTGATCAGCCCAGGATCGATCCCTTTCGACTTCGACCAGCTCAGTGCTCCACCGTGAATTGCACGCCAGCTGTTAATTAAACAGGACATTAGCACCGATATTGGACTGCACGCGCTCGTCTCGCATCTCCAAATAACTCTCCTGTATGTGTCGACTCACTGACCGGCCAGGATCGATCCGAGTGAAGACATCTGGCCCACTTATAAGGCCTGCAAGTAGTTTAGAAAACTCCAATCCCGAAAATGAAGTTCTCTACTCTTCTCATCTCTGCTATTGTTGCCACACTCGCTCAAGCCAGCCCTGCTACAGAGCAAGTTGTTGCGAAGCGCAGCGCTGATAACGTTCAGTGGTGGATTAAATCCTATGCTGGTATTTCCTTGCCATCTCGTGCATTTTTCCGTCGCATATTGACCTCGTGTAGGCGGTCTCGACAAGAATGCTATGCACGACTGCTTGAACCATTTCAATACCAATTCGTTCCAGAACCAGTACTGGTGTGGTGTACGTCGTCTTTCCAGCTTTGAAAATGTTTACGGAAGCTAACTTCGTGGGTTAGGGCATGTATTGGCAAAGTAAGTCATGCGATTTGAGTGAATGGGACACAAAACTAATGCGACGGTCAACGTATAGTGGGAAGCCGCCTCTACAACAGTCCCTTGTGAGTCCATCTCAGATAAACGTAATGCAATGCTCACGCTAGCGAAGGGATTGTTACAACGCTTGCAAGAACAATATGGCAGCTGGGATCGACCAGGGCGCATCTGACCAAGAGTGTGACGATTACGAGGGTTTGGCAGAGTGCTGGTTCCAGATGTGGAGAGCATAGGGCGAACTGCGAGCCGAATATATTTGTTATTCTGTCCCATTAATCGCGAAATGTTAGAAGCATGTCAGTGGTGGCCGAGTCGAACTTGAAAGTGCGCCAGTTGTACTGTATGTAACACTTCGCGTGATCACTGAACCAGACCTGAAGCTGAAGGTCTGAAATCGATGTGGCAACGGCGCCGCAATTGCGGCCTCACCTATCTCCAAACGGTCAGCCAATCGAACAAAAAGGGTTATTAAATTGAAATAAAAATTTCAGACTCAGAGAGCAAGAAGCGGTGGCATTTATTAAAATCTCATTGGTCGGGCCGGTCTGGTCAGTTCCACCCTCGATCTTTTAAAATTAAAACCACGATAGGATCAAGAGACTCGCTCATCGTTCTTCTGGATCTCCTGTTTGTTTATTTTGAACGATGTTTCGATTTTTTTTAAAAGCTCACCTTTAGTCATAATTAGGCGGGTGGAATAGCCCTGGTCCTCCACATCGCAACAGTCGCGATCGCTATGATCTTCCTTTGAGGACATAACGGCCATCAGTACGAGCCATTCGTTCCAAAGGCCAAAGGCAGACCTTCCTAAAAAGGTCTCGAGGCCACAATCAATACCCAAAGGGAGTGGACTCCGGACACGAACCTCATTGTGCCACTGGAACCTCGGGGTGCTTTGGGGGTCGCGGGCGATGGATATAAAATACTAGAGAGTCCTAGGTGGTGGCCTGCATTAAACCAACCTCCTCGAACAGCGCAGAAAAATACCACAGAACAAATCGTACGTCAATCTATCTTCCACGTCCGTTCATTGGGCTGATAAATCATTCTAGATGTCCGCACCGGTCAACAACCCAGGGGCAACATCAGCAAGCACCACGGCTACGTCGAATTCCGGTAGTGGGGGGCAGGCCGTTGCGTCAAACGTCGCACAGGCGCCTACGAACACACCCAACAACCAAGGGCACTCGAACATATCAGGAGCTGGCCAGAACGCCACTGAGTCAACTAACCCAATCACCATCCCAGTCGATAGAGCAGCAAATCCATGGGGACCCCAATGGCGCGACCCCGACATTATACCCGTAACGTCTCAGCTGGCAGGGATCCCAGAAGGAACGGAATCAGGTCTCCCCGTCGATTATCGATTCAGGAAGACCCCCAGGCTGCCCCACCTGGAGTTCGATATGTCGACGTTACCGTAGAAAATCATCGGGGAGGCGAAGCCAACGGGACATGGAAAATGCGACGTCTAAGAGCGAGAAATACGTACATTAGATTCATTAAATCGCAGTGCTTCGAACAGTTTGAGCAGGGCGTTCGATGTCGAAGTGTGGTCCAAGTGCGTACAACGGTAGCCGGCAGGGCATAGTGCACGACCACCAGGCCACTGGGCTATCAAGATTGCGACCTCCAAAGAAACCAGCTCATCATCGTTCTGGATCTCATGGTTATTCCTTTTGAGCAATATTTGATTTTGATTTCACTGACCTTTGGCCATAACTAATGCCACCATGGGTGGAATATCCTGGCCTGCCGCCTCGAGGCAGTCAAGATCGCGATGATATTCCTTTGAAGACATACCTGCCGTGGCGCGGGGTTTTGGTGAAAATGATTCCAAAGACCAAAGGCGAACCTTCCTAATAAGGCCCCGAAATCATAATCAATGCACAAAGGGAATGGACCCCACACACGTACCTCATCGTGCCACTGGAACCTCGGAGTGCTTTGGGGGCCACGGGCGACCAGTATAAAATGCCAAAGAGTCCGGGGAGGCCCTTCATCACCTCTGGAAATCTCCTCGAACAACGCAGCAAAATCCGCAGAATAAACTGTATGTCGATCTATCTTGACCCGGACTGTTACCTGAACTGATAGAATTACACTAGATGTCAGCACCAGCGGATAACCAAGGAGTGGCGCCCGCCAATACCACATCTACGTCGAACCCTGGTGGTGGGGGGCAGGCCACTGCGTCGAACGTCGCACAGGCTCCGCCGAGCACATCCAACAACCAAAATGCAAACGTAGCAGGAATCAGCCAGAACGCCACTGGTACATCCAACCCAACGCAGATCAATGTAAAGCATTCACCAGATAACGCTTTAACTCCTTGGGCGCCCCGTCTCGAGGATCCAGAAATTCTCATGGCAACTTCCCCTTCGGGGATTCCAGAGGGGTCAGAACCCTTCCTCCCCGTTAACTATCGGTTTAGGCAAAGAATAAGGCTGCCCTATCTGTCTTTCGACATGTCAACGCTAACGGAGGAAATGATACGAGAGGCGGAATCCAAAGGGAGATAGAGGAAGACCATATTTACCAACGACCAACTCGAGCACTTAGAGCCGGTTTAGTCAGTGTTGTGTTTTCTTTTTTGAATGGAAGAGTTTGAACAATGCCTTCTCTGTCGATCTAATGAGCTAGAGTCTGAAATTGAGGAAGGACCATCGTGGATATGAGAGGAGTGGCTAACTTGGGGTTGATGAAAGAGTGGTGGTTGGATCGCCATCGATGGCTATCTCCCAACAATTGCCTCGTGGATCCCACCTGGTACTGTAAAGCACCTTCTCGTGCTTTCGGAAAAATGACCATTTCTGTGTTAGAGACCGACCCGGGGAATCCATGAGTTTCCGAGTCGGACAGATCTAGACATAGTCAGCAGCACATCCAAGCCTTCAATCGCACCGAGAACTTCGCATGGACGAATACGACACTAAGGCCAACATGCTCGAGCTCGAGAGACTTGATCGCTGGAGAAGCTCGTCGAATTAGGATTATGAGCACGATACTGTATATGCGTCATGTTAGTGGTCGTTGCGGTTAAACCGCTAAGGCCGACAAATGCAGCCAATCCGCCGTCAGGCTTCTTAGCTCGTCACATTTTAGTCCCGTTTCCTCCTTTTCACCCAAGGACCGACCACTCACCTCCTCGCGTTGTGACCATCCACGAGAGACCAGGACCAACGGCAGCGGCTGGTCATGATTGGAAACAGCCGCTTCGAATATGTCTTCATCATCGCGTCAATCGCAGCCCTTCGTCTAATTGCACCAGCAAGCATCGTGTATCTGATTCTATGTGGTTGGTATAGACAGCAGGTGTCAGTCTGGCTAACTGTGTATGCGGTGGTGGAAGCAGGGTTTTTTGTGTTTGTCTACCTTCCCCGCAAGCATCGCTTACAGGTGGTGAGTCAGGTTCACCGTTGCTTTTCTTCCCTGACACCGTCACGGTCAGCCGCCAGCGTCCTTGCCCCCTCCATTAACACAGGAGCAACGAAGATACCTCTTTGCAAGATGTTTAGAACACCTTAACGAACAAACTTTGTCGGACTGGTTTATCCCTAGGTCTGCTCCTTCGACGCTAAAACGGCACGACATCTTGGAGTGGTTACTCTGGGCCATTTTTCATTCACGCGTGGAAGATGTCCAGGCGGACTGGGAAGATGAAATAAACGAGTATATGGGGCGCGTTGAAGACATACTTGGTCGAACTTTTGAACCTGGTCGAAGTGACGTGGTCAGCTCCCTTCGTCTGACATTCGACCCCGTTCAGGTTGTACATCGTCCTTTCATCTGGTACTCTGTGAGTTCCCGGAAGCTGCTTTTACTAAAGGGTTCTGAGTTCGTATCATCCAGATTGTCGGCCTTGTTGACGCTTTTTCGACAACGCGTCTATTATACCTGGATTTTCAGCACTATACCCCTGCACGCTGGTTCCAGACCTTCCCTCCTCGACCGCTGCTTTCTCTTCTATCTCGTCGTGCGGCTGTTCCTCCTGAAAGCCAGATGGCATACTGGTACCGCCCACATCGATCCGCTACAAAGTTACCCATATTATTTCTTCACGGCATTGGCGTACGTTGGTCTTGTTTCCTCCCGTTCAAAGTATTGATTTTGGTTTTCACAACAAACAGATCGGATTATACCCATATATACCGATATTCCAGGATATCCTCACTGAAGATCCCGATGTTGGAATCATCCTGGTCGAACTCTTACCCATCTCTTTTCATATGACCAATGGACCTGTCCCCTCTCGAACCGTCGTGCTTGATTCTTTAGACGCCGTCCTAGAATCATTGGGCATCGAGCGCGTCGTCTTCATGTCCCACTCATTTGGCACATTCCTCGCCGCATATATCATCCATTCCACATGCCCACAACAAACGAACCTCGGGTCCTACCACCACAGTCGACACTCCCATCCTGTCCTACATCGCATATCTCACACAATCCTAATTGACCCCATCCCAATCCTGCTTCACATACCCGCCGTTGCTTTCAACTTTCTTTATCGTCAACCGAAACAAGCTGCAGAATGGCAGCTATGGTATTTTGCCAGCCGAGATCCAGATGTTGCGCGTACGCTCTCCAGAGCTTTCTTTTGGGAGCAAGGCGCCCTGTGGGGTGAAGACCTCGTCAACTTTATGGACCCCCTTCTCGAACCTCCGCAAGAGGGCGCTGGAATAGAGGGCGATGACACGAATCAACCGCCCTCGTGTTGTCGGGATCTGAAGAGGAACATGACAGTCGTGCTCTCGGAGAAGGATCAAATCGTTCCTGTGGAAGCAGTGAGGCGGTACCTAACTGGAGAGGAAGAGCCGTCGTTGCAGTGGATTGGCCAAGGGCCTAACTGGCCCTGGAAGAAGGGTTTACCCAGCTCAAACACCGGGAGCAGTTCCTCTCGCGAGGCAAATGGGGCCACGATACCAAACAGCGAGCCCCTGCTTGTTTCCGTACACAACGTTCAGGAAACAAGTACTCAAGTCCCCGAGACTAATGGCCAGCCGAAATTGGAAGTCCTATTTTATCCAGGATTAGACCATGCAACTGTCTTTGACACGAAAGCGAGGAGGCGACTTGTCGTAGAAGCTGCTCATCGATATAGCAACTCTTGAATCCGGCGCCTGTGTTTTACAACTGTATCGTGGTGTTTTTTGTATCATATATTGTATCTCGCACGTCTTTCAAGGTATTGTGCCACATCCGTCTCTAGCTTTCTAGGTATGATTTCCTCTTCTTTAGATGCACCCCAGATTGATGTATGTTGCAGGTTGAATCCGAACTTTAGTCCTCGCTCGCGAAAAGCTCTGCTACCTTTTCCAAAGTGATGTTCCCCCCACTTATCACAATCCCCGCCCGAATAGGGCCTGCGTGGTTAGGAAATTCCTGCACCAGCCGCTGCCTGAACTCGGCATTGAACATCAGAGCCGCGAGCGGAACAGCGGAGCTGGGTTCAATCACAACTTTCAACCTCTCCATCCCCAACTTCATGGCCTTCTTTATCTCCTCTTCACTGACTGCATATACTCCCTTCACATACTGTTGATCACTGATAATTTTCCAGTTGTGTTCACCCACAGGCGTACGAAGGCCGTCCGCAATCGTCAATGTGCTAACAAAGGGGATTCGTTCCCCTGCTTTCAAACCTCTTGCACAATCATCTGCACCCCCTTCAGACGGCTCTGCCCCGTAGACTTGGATTCCGCTGCCATATGCTGCAAGTGCCGTCCCCGCCAACAAGCCACCTCCACCAACAGGCGCAACGATGACGTCTAGTCCGTTTGGACTCAGGTCCTGTATAAGCTCCAATGCAGCCGTGCCCTGCCCGACTATGATATCTGGGTGATCGTACGGAGGAATGAAGATGGCGTTCGTTCGTTGTTGGACCTCAGCAAGAACGGCTGCACGTTCGGGATGCGTAGATCCTGAGAACGTGATTTGACCTCCGTATCCTCGAACGGAAGCAATTTTGCCTGGGCTGGATATATTTGGCATGATTATGTATGCGGGGATGGGATAAATGATAGGACCTGGATTGCCGGTACTGCGACCCAAAGTGCGTGCAGCGAGGGCCAAAGCTGCTGCGTGGTTTCCGGAGGAATGGGTGGTAACTCCGCATCCAGATGCAAGAGCCGATTGAGGGAGACGGAGCAGTGCATGCGTAGCACCACGGATTTTGAAGGATCCTGATTTTTGTAGGCATTCTGGTTTGAAGTAGAGCGTTAAAACCAAGTCAGAGGACGATGCAAGTCCAGACAAGGACGTTGACGAGAGCACAGGTGTATGACGAATGTATGGTGCGATGAGCTTGTGTGCTGCTTCCACGGATTCGTGTATGAGAGGTTGTGGGGTTGTTGACATCGTCCCAAACAGCGAAGACGACACGGAAGCAACAAAGGGTTGATGATATACTTATAGATACTTCGGGTGTGATTGTCAGATGACAGCTATGCCCATTTGCGGTAGAAGCTCGGAAAGTAGGTTGTCTGCTTTGCCGACAATGACGACAAAGGCGTGCTCTGCTAATGCACCCATCGTCTGCTCTTTGCCCTCAACCACCACCATCGATTACTGCTGGTAGCTCCTTCCCTTCATGACATGGAGTCGGTGGCCTCGTCTCCGTACAATCTGCTATCGTCGTTGTTAAACTCTACTCGTTATGTGCTTGAGTTTGCGAGAATTCGCAAGCTACAAGACCACCCCATCAGCACAACCCCTTCGCCTTTGGACTCCATCCTTGATCTCAACGTTTTCACCACCCCGCCGCCGCCTTCCCAACTTGTTCTTGACCCAATTATCACGCCCACACCATCTCTCAATGCTGCCACTCCCACATCAGACGAGGAGCTGCTACCTCCACCATGGGGATTTTTCACGTCCAGCTACATGATCGTCATAGTTTTGGTGGCAATTTTGACGCATAGGCTGCAGAATGTGGTCTTGCCATCTCGCCCAGCTCGAAGAAGACAAGTTGGAAGGCCTTGGAGAAGAAGGCGTCAAATAGCATCGTTCTCGCCATCCAACTTGATAAGGCATATGGTCCCACTGGACCTCACACGAACCTCTACGAGATTTGCGCTGCATTTACCGACACTCTACTTGCTATTTCGTTCGTTTTTACTTTGGTCGGTCACGATCTTGCAAGTTGCGGGGTGGTTCCCTCAACGGGATGGGTGCTGGCCAGACGTTGTATGCCGGGTGGGCGCATGGGGTGAAAAGCAGGATATGTCTCTCATTTGTTGGGGAACTTTCGTTGCTTGCTGCGCGTCTTTTTTCGTGGAGAGTTTCGTAAGAGCGCTTGATGGGTATGGAAATGGGTTCATGCTCAGTCTTGGAACAACTATCCAGACGTCTCCGCTAACATTGGTACGTGCCCTTCCGACAGCATATATTGGTCAAATAATCGCAAAACGTGCATAGCTAGAGTATGCCTTTTGGCTGTATATCTATTCATTCCCGACTATGCACGTTCGCGATGGTGCACACTCTCCTGCAAGAGTGAATATCCACGCCGCACTTGCGCTTGCCATTCACCTACTTCAAGTAAGTGGATCATCCCTCTGTTGTTATATCCTTCATTCATTGGTGGTCCTGCCCAGTATGTTCTTTGTCATGTATTTTCTGTATCAATGCGCCTCTCTCGCAATCGTCTCATCCCTACTGCAATTCCCAACATCCTATCGCTCATCCACTTCAACGCAGCTATCATATTTCACTTTTTCTATTCTTCGGACATCATAGAACCATCACCCACTAGTACTGCAATTCTTACAACAACTTCCATCATCTCTTCGGCATTGCATTTCACATCTGCACAACCCAATCCACGCATAACAAGTTCTCTTCCAAATATCACCGCAAAGATCGTTTCACCTGCACTTTTATCCTCCCTTCCACCACCCGTCTATCAGTCCCCTTTGATCACACCATTCCTGCGAAAGACATCGTCTTACCCTCTCATGCACTATCTCCCCAACATCACCGAAACATTCCTCCTACTTATGCTATGTGTTACCGTTTTACTCAATGGCGTCATCCAACTCCTTGTTCGCGGTCATATTCGTGACCTCTTCACAACTATTGGAATCGGTGAGCATCACAGCCCGGGTATCTGGTTACTGCAGCTGACTTCTCCGAAGAAAACGTCGGATACTCTCCGCGAGCACAATGGAGAGGTTTGGATACAGACAGCGAAGATACTGAAGAGCAAAGGTCTACCGGATTCATAGCATTCCTTGCTTCTCTACCAAGAGAAGAGGAATTCGCCGTGTTGCTGTTCCGAATCACGACTGCTAGCATAGAAGCCACGGGATTGCGTGGGTGGGGCAACGAAGTGGCTGGTTTACGGGTTGAAAGACCTTCACGACGAAGTCGACGGGGCCAACGGGAACACGACGATGAAAACAAACGACGATATGGTAGTCTGCAACTTGGGCACGTGGGCGTATTGGGAGGGATCAACGCGGGCGTCACCGTATCTCATCAGCCACTTGGGCACACTCGAAACCCCAGTCTTCGAACGACGCATCTCCGCGGTTTGAATAATGAGATTAGAGGGATCGAGACCGGGGGATCAAGCCAACCTGGGGCAGGTTCCCTGTTTTGGACCGAGACCAAGTTGATCACAGAAGCATGGAGACTTGCCTGCGCCGTCAATGGGGCTATCATTGGTGCTGCACAGGGGTTGTGGTTCCTCGGTCACAATATGCTGCGTACAGCGCGTAAGCGGTGGTGGTTGAAGCAGCAGTACGATGACGACGAGGACGATGGGCCTGTTAGAGGGCGCCTCAGGGAGGATACTCCATTTCCTGAGCGGGAGAAGGGAAAAGGTGTATATGAGCGGTTTTTGCAGGGGGAGGTTATCACCGATGACGAGGGTGCCTATTCCAATGATGGGACCGACGACATATCTGAGGTAGATGGTTGGTCTGAAGATGATGATACCTCAGGTAGCTATGATCAAGACGAAGAATCGGATATGGACCCAAACGAGCCAGCTTCGCTTCTTGCAGACCTTCTCTTACCATTCCTTCCAACAAGCATTAGCAAGGTGTTTGGAACGGACTCCGACGAACCTGACACCTCTTCGCCTCATTCACCACCTGCACCAAGCACATCTACACCATATCCTTCGGCTTCCTACAACTCTGGACCTCACATGCAATACGACCACGATCCAGCATCAGCAAGTCGACTCGCCCTCGCGCACATGTCTCATCCAGACGGACCTCTTACACGAAGGAGATATTCCACCCTCTTCAATTCTACATCCAGTCGGCGTCCTGGATCCCAATTCTCCAGTGCGCGTAGTACGCCAGCACGAGAAGTCAGCCAAGACTCCTTTGCGGGCGCTAGTGAGGGCTATGATAGCGATAGAGGTATGTTAGGCGGGAAGGGCAGAGAACTGTGTGTTATTTGTATTGTCGAAGGGAGGGAGATCGTTTGTTGGCCTTGTAGGTGCTTGGCTATGTGCGATGGGTGTCGAGAGACGCTGGCGGTGAGGAATAAGGCAAGCAGACATAGGTGTCCATGTTGTCGTGCGTTGTAAGTGGATTTTCTGTCTGAAGCGTATTGGGTTTTCTGAACCATTGACCCCTCTTCTTTGTAGGGTCGAAGGGTATTCGAGGATTTATGTCCCTTGACGCTTGACATTGTTATGTGCATTGAAATTGGTATTGTCACCCTTGCTGGCTATTTTTCCTCGAGGCGTGAATCTACGACTGGATTACTTGGTGACTATCGATCACCCGCGCTAGGTGTCAAGATGCCCACCACACAGTGACACTGACACATGCAGAAGGTTCCTTCGTCTCATCTATGGTGAATCACGTGAGTCGATTTCTCGGACCACAGGCGCTATCTTTTTTTTTTCCTTTTTTTCTTTTGAGAATATTGTACTGAGGTAAAAATAACATTTGGTGCTGAGGTCGATATCAGTAATTACTAACGTGACCCGATCTTTCGAACCACGCTGCAATGTCCTAGGACTCCTACATCGATCATCTCTGGAAGTTTCTTGGATTACATCATTGTTGATTGAATTCACCTCCTGATAATGGCCGCTGGAGGTGATGCCACAGCATTCGAACTTCACTTCGAAGGAAAACAAGGGTCTGATTATATAGGGATACCCTTCCAAATTTATAATCCCAGGAATCCGGGATTGTCGTACTCTTAAATGCAGCCAATCCCGATGCGCGCACATGCTGTCCTGCTCGCAACCCCAATCTTTAGCACTTCGTCTATCCAATACATGCATGCGTCATTTCCAATTCCTTCGAACAAACTTCATCCTCAGTCCCTTCAACTACATGCTGTCCCGCGTGCAGTATACATTGACGACCCCAATCTCGATCCATCCAGTACATGCATCTTATCCATACATATCTAAATTTGGTCGTCCGATCACGTCACGCTCGGCCACGCGTAGTCAATAGATCTTGAATCTTGAGGCAGCCTAGGAGCACCTGGGTGGACTTGGGGAATCCCAGGAGATCGGGGGAAGGAGCCTCGCGAGGCTCACTTTTCAGGATGACCAGGTGCCAGCAGGTGCCGTCTTGGGACAATAGCCACCACCACCGTTGAGAACCTTTCGGCTTGGCACTTGCCATTTGTACGTGCCTAGGAACTGACAGTGACTAACCTAAATTTGTCCCCACATCCACCGCTACGTTCTCACCATGATCGACCCTCCTCCGACTGGGGCGCCGAGGATGGAAGGCTGTTCGAGACGTCCGAAACGGCGAATACCAAGTTTGTAATGTAATCGTAAGTGTAATCGTCTCATTTAAAAACATGTTGCAAACTGCCGCCCGTTCTCTGTATCTTATCTTTCTGGCAGTACCAATGGAGCATCGAAACCACCCCAACACCTACTATCCGCTACTACTATGCCGCGTTGATCGACTTCGTAGCACCGTCCAAAGTGCATCTGAGTCTCATCCTTTTCCACAGCTCCAGCAAGTAGCTTTTATCATGTACAACATTCTTGCGCTTGTTCCTGTAAGCTTTACGAGCAGTGTCAGCTCCGTGCTCATCACTCTCAGGATAACAGCTCTCCACTAAAACAATTTGTTCATAACTGCCTCTGTGTGGTCTATGTTACTATCCTCACCGTCAACACGGGCTCGACTAGCTCCACATCAGCCGACATCCTCGAGCCATCGTACTACCTCGAGAAGTGCGTCATGTTCATTGTCTCCTTGCTTTTCGATTCTGATTACTCCCAGAACTCTCGGGGAGATATATATCTTTACTCGGAAATATGCAAGGCGGCCTTGGTATCATATCATAATCCCGAAGACCAAGATGTATCTTAGGATCGCGGATTATCAAGAGAGGCTCAAGGGCATCCTAGGGAAATTCAATGTGCGTTTGCTTTATGTGGCTCTTCGACATGTCACTCACACTTAACTTCAGTTGGACCAGGAGATCCCGTTTCACGTCCTCGCTCAGCAATGTTACGAGGCTCAAGCACGAGCGACCCGACTTCCATGCGGAATTATGAGCGAGCAAAGAGTTGGCGTCCCAATTCTTGGACCTGATAATCCAAATGTCAGCTTCAGCAGCGGACAGAGTGGCTACACACCTTCGGCTTTCGCGATACCACGAAGCCAAGTCCAGAGAGACCTCTCCTGTACCAATGTTCAAGGTAACCAGAGTACAATGCATATCCAGAACGCAACGATATACATTTCTCCCCTTGTAAGTGAGTTTAGTTGTCTAGATTATATGCGCTTCTCACAACCACCGCAGAACTTTGATGTCGGGGGGATTTCCCAGCTTGCGGCTGCTGCAAGTCCTGAAGAAACGACTCTGAGTGATTCGGAGACCCCCACCGTTCGGCGGCAGCGTTCTTGTCCTGCAGTTACGATGAGATGTTCTCCCTCTGTAGAGGGGGCCGCGCCCACACAGCCATGAGGACGAGTTCCCCTTCCACTGATAGATAGTGTTTTCTCATTGTGCTTTCGTATTGCTTCCTTGTTTTGCTCCCGCTTTGTTTTTGTAGTCCTTGATTATTATCCCACCCCTAACCTTGAGATCGGTCACATTAGTGTCACATTCCGTCGCCTCGCACCCTTCCACCGCCATCACCAACGCAAGTGCAAAGCACCTCTTCATGACCTCGATAACGAGGAACTTTCCTTGGTTCATCAAAGATTTCGGTGTTTCGACTATAGGGTAGGTCAGGTGCGTAAGTATCGCATTGGCAAGATCGCGGGTTCGATCGGTCGGGACAATTGAGTGTTTAGTAATGCTATAAGTCCTTAGTCGAATATCTGAACCTCTCAGATACCAAATACCTTCGATATGGGCTTTCTACAGGACTCGGGATAGGTCTTGTTATTGGCGGGTCTATCATGAAGCTCCGCGGCTCCTACTAAGTGCACGTGCGTAATCTTACCCTGCTGAACTGCATCCAATTTCCAACAAGTGACTCTTTGCTCCTAGTAATAAACGCACGGTCCACTCGTGGACAGCATTCTCGTTGGAAACGCTCGCATATTCGAAAATCACTGCCTACCCATTCCGGAACTCTTTGCCACTCTCAACATACGGCGAAAACGTCTTCCTCTCCATTCAAAACACCCTAATCACCCTCCTCATAATCTATTACTCACCGATATCCACCAAATCACTACGGAACACCCAACTCACACGAGCCACCATCCTCGTCATCGTATAGCCAACATTGAATTTTATCCACATCTTGAGAATTTAAGCAGTTCGTGAAGAAACGAGTGTCCCGCAGCGAGTGCAAGTAGGGATGGGTTGCTTGGAACTTTCAGAGCCTCGGGTCACTGCCCGGTCACATCAAATTGCGAGATCTGGCCTGATAATTTAAAGGCGTTCGACGACTCGACGCCTCAATTCTTGCGCTGCACAGCCTTGGCCCGTCGGTGTTTGAACTAGACCACGAAAATCCGCATTGTATGGAGAATAACACGAACATGCGCAAAAAAAGTCAAGAGGTGGAGAGACATGTAGCTAATGCCTACACCGAGTACCAGGGTGAAGAGCAAAGAGGGGACGGGATTGCCAATGCATATGGTGGAATTATAGGACACGTGCACAATCCACTCTGAAAATAATAAACACACGTCAACTGATACTGTAGTCCAGGCAAAGTGTTGTGTGCACAGTGCCCCTGCATGCCAACCTTGACGGGAAATTCGGCGTGCTTGTCACACAGGGCGACCCTGGTGACCCAAACGTGGACCTACAGAAAAAGATCTCGAATCTGGTGGTCCTGGAACCCTTGGATTTGGTATGGTAAACCGATCCAATCTTGTGCGATCGCTCGAGAGGCTCAAAACTATCTTATAAAAGCATGCACGGTTTCTTCTGCTCGACATCTCTCCTTGCCTAACAATACACATGAAAGAGCATCTCCACCGAAACATCTACCTCCTGCCACCCTGCGGCTTTGCTCTCCTTTGTACCACCATCAAACGGGCATCTGAGAGCAACCCCTCTCCACAACTCCAGCAGGCATCCCTGATCATGCGTGATGTTCTTCAGCTTGTTCCTGTGAGCTTTACGAGTCGTGCCTACTTTATGCTCACCACTCCGCCCAGGACCTTAACCCCCAACTCAAACAATTCATGTATGACTGTGTCTGCGTGGTCTATGCTATCCTCACCGTCAACACGGGCTTGACGGGAGTCAAAACAGCCAACCCTGTTCAGCCCTCCCAGTTACTCGAGCGGTATGTCACCCTCATCGCTTCTGTGCTTACTCACTTAGTTACGCTCAGGACTCTCGGAGAGATCTGCACCTTTGCGCAAAAACACACGAAGTGTCCTTGGTATTATGTCATGATACCAAAGCTCAAGATGAAGCTCGGGATTGCGAAGTATCAAGGCAGGCTCAGAGACATACTCGGGAAATTTAATGTATGCTCGGTCATAATTCTTTGACATGCCACTCACGCCGAGCTTCAGTTGGACAAGGACATCCCATTCCATGTCCTTGCTCAACGGTGTTACGAGGGTCAAGCACCAAACGCCCGAAGCCCACATGAAGGAAGGAGCGAGCAGAGGCCTGCCGTTCAAGTTCTCGGACCTGATGATCTAAATATCAGCGCTAATGGAGGGCAGGGCGCAAACACAACCCCGGCTTTCGCGATGCCACGAAGTTAATTCCAGCGAAACCTATCCTGTACTAACGTTCAAGGACCATGCATATTCAGCACGCAACGATCTACTACATCTCTCCACAGGCAAGTGGTGTTAATTGTCCAACTTCGGGATTACCTCTCACATCCACCACAGAACCTTGAAGTAGAGCAACTCGCAACTATTGCAAGTAGCGAAGCAAAGGGTGCAGGTAATTCAGAAACCCCCATTCGTCGCCGGCAGCATTCTTGTCCTCCAGTTCCGACTCGACGCTCTCCGTTCACAGACGGGGATGTCCCACACAGTTACGATGATAAGTTCTCTTAGATATCGTTGACATTGTGCTTTCCTACCACTATCCTTGCTTCGTTATCGTATTGCTTTCCTACCGCTATTGTTTCCCAGTTTCCGTGTCGTTATCGTGTTAGCTCTGTTGTAGTCGATTGTGATCCCACCCCTAACTTTCAGTTGCCACGTGCACGC
>ML208281.1:234312-246035 GCA_004369065.1 Pluteus cervinus | reverse complement strand
TGGTACTCGTTTGAGATAATTGGGTTCGCAGTTCGAGCAGTGACTGCCTTCCACTCATGCTGTAGTCGGTTTCACCGAGAAAAAAAAATCGGCGATCTACCCATTACTTCCTCAGCCCCGTACAAGGTAGTGTGGTATTGTCTTACCTTACCTCAATCTTGAATCAAGAGTGAGGTCCAATGAGGCAAAACAAGGTTATCGAGGCCGTGGCGGTCATGTGGCGGAGATTGAGCCACCGTGCTTGGCCTTGTTTGTCAGTGGTCGGCGGACCAAACACGTCATAACATCGGTTGACATTGTATTCTACGACTTTATCGTGTGCAACACGACCAAACAGAAATAACAAAGTCGGACAAACAGACCGGCTTGTTCCGAACCTAGTATTCTGGCGGCTATTGTGCACGCTGTCCGACAGACCGACAAGGAGGACAATGGCGAACAATAAGATTACCATGACCCCCGCAGTCTTTGTCCCTTCCGGAGTGTCTTTAGCAGGCCACACAGTCATATTCGACACCGTTTGCTCTTACGCTCTTACATCCACCATCCTTGCGCCATTCGTTTATCCCAAGCCATGCTCGCGCGGTCGAGCATTCTTGCAACATTAATTTATACAACGACAAGCATCTGTAAGTGTCTTTTGCATGTTGTCGAGGGTAAATGTCGTTAACGTTTTCTTTTTCGTAGTTGCACAAACTACACCCACTGTCGTTTGCATCCCAGGCCAATGTATACAAGGCTATTCCAACACAACTCGTACGTCCAGCTGCTCATGTGGCGTTTATTTTTACTAACTTATATCTCTAGTTGGTGCACGACTATCAGCATCTGGTGCTGCTGCCACCATCGATCTTCTACCAGGACAATACACGTCAAGTACAAGTCCCCAACTCCTCCATGATCTCCTTACATCCTCTTCCGCATCCCTCACACCTTCTCCTGGCTTCAACACAACATCTGCCGTTCAACTGCCACTTAATCTCGCCCTTCAGCCAGGGTTTACCAGCTACTCCGGATCTAAGTATTCGGGTCAAGCCTCATTTTCATCCCTTTCCAACACAACCTCCAACTCTGCGTTACCTTCCGATACAAACGCTATCGCCCTATCTTCAAATGTTTGGGTCGCATTAGCGTCTCGCTCGTCAAACAACACACGTGTTGTTCTCTGGGACTCCGTACCCGACATTTCCCAACTCCCACAATCCAACCTCCTTAACTCCCTCTCCGTCATCGACATCCAATCAACCACGTGTTCACCTCCTTGCGCTGGATCAGGTGTCTGTTCAGCGTCTGGTACATGTATTTGTCCAGCAGGATTCACAGGATCATCCTGCGAAACTTGTTCACCAGGCTTCTTCGGTCCAACTTGTCAGAAATGTCCAGACAATTGCCAGACATGCGATGATGGGACGTCGGGGACAGGAAAATGTCTTAAACCCCAAGTTCAGAATCCACCTTCGAGTTGTAATTGTCTCAACGGCGTTTGCGGCTCGAACGGTCAGTGTGCGTGTAGCACTGGGTTTACGACGGCGAGTAATGGAACGGCGTGTGCGAAGTGTGCTAGTGGCTTTTTCTTGAGTTCTACTGGAAGCTGCCAAGGTAACGTCATCTCGCTTAACCCACTTTTCTCTCGAAGGACGTGCTAACAAAAAGATAGTTTGTCAATTAGGTTGCGCACAATGTTCTGATGGGACGGGTGCCTGTACTGCCTGCGAGTCTGGCTTTACTCAAGACTCCACCGATCGGACCAAGTGCAATCCTCCTCGAGAAGTCACGTCAACCGGAACAGTTTGCCCTAGCAGTGCATTTAGCAACGGCGGTTCATGTTCCCCATGTGCATCTCAATGTCAAACATGTACCGGTGGAACCGCCAACGATTGCGTTATCTGTGCCTCTGGAACTTTTGCGCTCAACGGAGCATGTGTGGGCGTCAACTCGGACGGTGTCTGCTCTGGCACCAACTTGATTGCGGACAATATCAAGAAGGAATGCGATAGTAAGTAAAGCGATCTATATTTTGGGGCTATATGCTGAGACGATGTTTTTATTAGGTTGTGGCCCTAAGTGCACGACATGTCGAATTTCTGGGTTCAATGCCGGTTCGCTTCCGACAGACGTTCAGTGTACTGGGTGTCTTCCCGGTTTTGTCTTGTCGCAAGGTCAATGTGTCGAAAGTTGTCCATCTGGAACGTTTTTGTCTCCTCAGGATAACTTGACATGTCAACGTAAGTCCCTCCTCGTTTTACGCCTTCTCAGAACTCATTTCGTTTCAACAGCTTGTGATTCCAGCTGCGGTACCTGCGTCGGCTCATCCACGTTCTGCTTAACCTGTTCCAACAACCAACTGGCTTCAAACGGACGCTGCGTCACTAGCTGTCCCTCCAACACATTCTCTTCATCCGGCTCCTGTCTCTCCTGCCACCCAGATTGTGCCACTTGTTCCGGAAGTGGTTTCAACCAGTGCACAAGCTGCCCCGCCGACCGTCCAATCCTCAACAACGGTCGTTGTCTTTGCACATGTAGCAAAACCCAATTCTTCGACCCCGTCTCCTCATCATGCCAAACCTGCGACTCATCCTGTTCAAGTTGTTCCGGTCCCGGTCCATCCAACTGTCTCGCATGTTCCAGCCCAAGTCAAGTCCTTCGTCAGGGTAGTTGTGCTTTTGCAAACTGCCAACAATCCAATGTCGTCGTTTCGGGGTTGGGAGTTTGTCTTTCCGAATTGGTTTTGATACCTGATTCGACGGATAATTTACCTCCTTTACCTTCGGTTTCGGGACTTTATGATGCGACGAAAGTGGTGGGAAGGAAACCTTTGGAGTGGTGGCAGATCTTGTTGATGGCGTTGGGTTGTGCATTTATCTTTCTGGTTATTGTTTGGTTGTTTAGGAGGAGGAAGGCTAGGAAGGAGAAGCAGAAGAATGGGGAATACCCGGCTTCTACGAACCCCAAGGAGAAGAAGGCTGGATGGAAGTGGAGACTTGTTCGGTTTGGTGAAAAACTCTTTGGTCATCGTCGTACGACAGCGGCGACTTGGGCTCAAAGGAGGAAGAACGAGAAGCTCAAGAGTCGTATTGTTGTTCTCAAAGATGATCCTGATTCACGTGGATACGGTACCGAGTCGGAAGCTTCCAAGTTGATGAAACTTCGTGCGGCGGAAGAAGCTAGAGGGTCCTACCAACGAGAACCCCAAGCAAATGGCGGTAGAGGTAGCGGACCTGCTTTGGTACCCCAGCACGAGGAAGATATCGTCAAGCTGATTGGATCATATAACAAACCATCGACTCCGAAAGCATCCAAGTTCAACACCAGGTTCCAGCGCATACAAGCCACTTCCGCTGCATCACCAAACTCTTCACCTTCGGTACCCCTCTTGTCATTACCTCCAAACGATCCACACCATAATCGACTATCGGGTAGCTCGTCCTCTTCAAGTGATATAGAGAACGTCAATCGCCTTTCAGCGCCATCTCTGTACTCTCAAATGACCGGTATGCCTCGTAGAACTCCTGAGCCTAGAAGACCCGTTCGGCCAGATGGTGAGCTACTTGACGTTGATGCTCTGGACCCGCTTTTGAAGTCGCGGTTTTCAATGAGTAGTTTTGGGAGTGGGGGTGAAAAGAACCTCGTTAATGGGAAAGGGAAAGGGAAGGAGGAGAATATAGTGACGGGGACTAAGTGCTCATTCTGGAAATGAGCCTTGTTTTTTCCCTCCTTTTTTTCTCTTATGGTCCTCATTTGCTATGTCTCCCTCCTGGTCGAAGACACGTCGGCCACCCTTTTCGTTCGGCGTTCCCTCATGCACTCCTGTTCTTCGCTTCATCTCCTATAATTCTTTCATCTAATTCTTTCTTGGTTTATTCTCTATACCTCCACCCCATCTGATTCCCCCAACTCAATTCTTACGACCCCCTCACGATTCTTGACGAACATCTATGCTTAATTTTTATTCCATTCCTTCCATAGCAAGGATTGGTGGATGGCTGCGTTAATTATCTACGGTTCCTACATAGCTACATTTTACTCTAATTCACGTCTCCTGTCATTTACCTCACGAACATTTACCACACCACATCACGATCATGGACTTGTACTTCTCGTCGTATATCCCATACAATGCTTGGATAGCTTACACCTCACATCTGTATCAATTAGCCACAGCAATGCAATATGTTTTGTATGTAACTTGGGCTTGACCGGTTGACCCTTTGACTCCGAGCTTTGAGATTGGCCACAAGCCTGTTTGACTCCGAGTCTCCCGGGCCGACGACTTGTAAAAATTACAAAACAACACTCTCGTTGTTGCCACCATCATCTGCGCCACCGCACGACCGCACGACAGCAGAGTACCAGATGGAAGAATCATCATCATCACTACCACGCAACACACCTCGTATCCCACAAGAACTCATCGACATCGCCATCGACCTCCTCCACGATGACCACACCACACTTAAAAGTTGTTCCCTAATCTGCTCATCCACCCTTCACATTTGTCGTAAATTCCTCTTCCGACGAATCATCATCGATATCTTTGATCTGCCAACGAAATTGGGTGCATCACAGCTCGACAGATTTGCTCAATTTTGGGGACAATCACCCCATCTCGTTCAATATGTCGAGGAGTTCCATATCAAATACATCCCACAAAGCATTTTACCAAATCTCTTTGGTGCTCTTGAACCTTTTAGAGATCAGAAACTCAAGCGATTCTCACTCGAGGCGCCGACTGGTTTTATGAATCCGGGGTTGAATGGATCATTGGAGAGTTTGTTGAATTGTTCGATGGGGGAGTTGACTCATTTGAGGTTAGGAGATATAACTGAGGTGCCGAGGAATTTGTTTGGGAGATTTGAGAAGTTGAGGACTTTGGTTGTGGGATCTCATGTGGCCGTTGTGCCAATCCCTCCCCCAGAGGATATAGACGACTCGCAGATCGACCATGAGGATGATGGCGATCACGATGGCACCGATGAGCAACCCGAAGATTCCCTTGCAGTTAATGAAATCCCAATCGACGATGCCGGAGATACGGACGCTCCCGACGATGATACTATTGGCTTTACGAAGCCTCCTCTCGAAGGATTGCACCTCCTATCAGATATCCCCGATGACACCTTGAACTTTCTTGCTGGTCCTGACTCAGGCTTGGACCTCACGAAGCTTCGACGCCTTACTAGTATGGCTAATACGAGCTTTCGTGCGGACTTGTCTTCTCGATATGTCTTGTTTCACAAGGCAGCTGCGACCTTGGAATTCCTGGCTTATGAGCCTTCTATCCTTGGTACGTATCCTGGTTTATATGTAGCTATGATACTTATCGATTTGAACTGTTGTTCCGTTTATTTTCCTTTGTAGGTCTGCACTTGGCACAACCTAGTATCCTGGACTTGCGAACGATGCCGAACCTTCGTCATTTCGTTCCTTATATTCAACAATACAACGGAGACGTTAATTTCGTTCCATGGTTGAACGATCATTTTTCTGCTCTACCCCCAGTCAACTCCCTCTTGGAAATCACTATCGTGGTCACTTTCCTAAATGCTCCCATGATGGATATGGTGGAAGGCCAAGGGTGGCATCGCCTCGACGAGATTCTAGCCGGCTTCGAGAATCTACAGCGGTGCAGATTCATATGCTTCGGTCATGACTTTGGTCAAGTGGAGAGCATGTTACAACGTAGCATGGTCAGATTGAAAGAGAAAGGCATACTGGGAATTCGAAAGACGTCAGGTAAGTTGGATATCAATATGACACTATGTGTGAACTGACCTTTTGGTTTGTACAGCTGCATCGGTTTACCCAAATGATAATTCATTCGAACATTTCGAACTCGATCGGGACTGGTGGCCTTAGAACCACGTCAAGATGTCATTGGATCTCTATAGATACGTCATTCAATTCGTGATTAGAACAGATGAACTTGCTACAGAATTAATCTTGAAGAGGGATCCGTCGACTACGCGGTTTGGCACGGAGAATCCTGACCCATCAACAACTTCAGCTTTCCTTGATAATATCCCCCCACGTCGAAGACAGAAACTCTGACAAATGACTACAGGAGATGGAGTGTCGATATAACGATATGAGATCGCTGCTGGGTAATGATCTGACCCGAAGCCATATCAAGAACGTTGAGGCCGATGCTCTCTATATCGAGACTTCCCAGTTGAGCCAGTATAGCTGGGGGCCCCGGAGATGACTCCAGTTCTGGAACACGTAGAAGGAGCATTCCACCACGTCGATGCAACCACCCAAGACAGAACCTATCTGAAATGGATAAACCAACATCCATAACACATGAGTGACGAGGACTCTTCCAGAATTTGGTAGCACTAAGCTCAGGGTGTGAACCTGATTCCGTTGCGATACAACAATGTTGGGTGGTCATTGGAATGTAGAGCTTGGCGTTTTCATCATCGAGGCCAAGCGTCATATGAATGCAAGTGCAATGCCGAGCTGTGTGAGTTTTGCCCTTTCATCTGCTGTCCGACACGACATTTATACACAGCTAATCAGGGCCGAGTGTATTCATGCTACGTGTATTCCTTTGTCTCTCTCAACTGGCACTATATGGGTATTTGGGGCTTTAATACAGAATTCGGAGACAAAGGACTGGGGGCTCTACGTTGTAGACAGTCTCGAATGCGGGATCGACAAAGATTTAGATTTCGAGAAAAGCGTTAGCGATGTTTTCAGAACATTGGCATGCTGGGTACGTCGAGATATTGCTTCTCCGTTTGGCTCCAGTTAAACCATGTCGGCAGAGTCTGGCTGGCCTGCACAAGACCTCGGAGCGCCTGGCGTTGTACGGGCAAACTGCTCCGACTTAGTGGTCTTCTCGAGATGTTGCAGTATCTTGTAGTTTATTCACCGCAAACAAGTATTGTAGTGTTATGGGTACATCCCGAGTCAACCCATACCATGGAATGTTGAAATCATGATATGAGACCGCTGCTGGGTGATTATCTGCCCCGAGGCCATATCGAGAACATTTAGGGTACAGTAGAAATGGAGAGATTCCAGTTGGGGAAGCAAAGCCTGGTGTCCTGGTAACGATTTGAGTCCAGGAGAACGTTGGAGTAACATTCCGCCTCGGAGTAACCACGCAAGGTAGAATTTGTCCGAGAGAGAAATGAAGTTGTGTGCGATGTGAGAGTGATGAGGGAGGCCCCGAACGCTGATGGCATCAATCCGGGGACCCAACCTTGCATCCGAATCGCTCACAACAATCTCAAAGATGTCACGCTGGATATGTGCCATGAAATGTTGTGAGTCCTCGTAGATCGTGCGGTTTGAAACCCAATCGATCCCTTTTGGAAGCCTTATCGTCCTGATGGGCGTATACAACGTGGGGATGGGCGATGACGGAGAAAAAGAGGTGAACTCTGTGAGCCCAGACAGGGAAACCAACGAGATGGAAGCACCATCTACGACACAAACATAGCCGTTGAGTAGAACGCTAGTCTAAAGTTGCCAAAAGGTGAGTGAGATTTGGCACTAACAGGTGAAGTTGGCTGCCTACATTCGTGTAAGTTATGATTCGTTTTGGGTAGTTTGGCCCGCAAATATCTTTCCACTTCACAAGGCAAAGAAATTCCGCCCACACAGATTGTTCGCTTATCCCGTAGGAGAGATAATCGCCGACAAGGGACGTCGTATTGAAATTGATCTCGCCTTTCGGCTCTTGTAGGAATGAACTTCTTGCTTCGTGGCCTGCACTCAATCCAATCCCTCGTCCACTTTCGTCAACCACGAGACTAATCCCCCAAATTTCGATTTGGCTTTGAGAATTGCTGCGTCCATCCCAGTGAACTTTAAGGTCAAGGTTTATGAGAGCGAGATTGAATTGGAGTGTCGGAGAGTTCATGTCGACGTCAATAGACATCCAGGATTTGGACTTGATGTATCGCCTCGGGATAAGGATACGACCAATGTGGTCCTGTGTGCTGAGGTCGTAATACTTGACCGACCCGTGCCGGGTCGAGATAAGTAACCAACGCCCTCCAGGAACAAGGCGGACGCAGTCAAGATAGGACAGGGTGGAGACGGGAAGAGTGCGCTGGCGAAGTTCGAGTCCTGATCCATTTGCGGCCCTCTCGTATCGCACTTCGGCATTTTTCCGTCGAAGAAGAATATATTCGAGTTCGTCAGAACTGTATGATTCGACTGGCTGCTCGAGCCGCAACAAATAACGCGACTCCTGTCTCACGAGATGCCGCCAGACGACTGACGATTTGCTCACGTCCTGTAGACGTCGGCATGTCTGTAACAAGTATTTCATGTTAGCCCGTCGAGCCGCAACGGAGAACATACCCTTCGAGCATGCAAGACGGATAGCCACGATAAGTTAATCATGACTTCTGTCAGTAACTCTGTTGGTAGTGAAAGCAATTTCTTTGCTTCGAATTGTTGAAGCATCGGTGCAGTAGGCGCGCTGGTGAGACAAGAAAGCCTGAGAATTTGGCCAGAGAGACGCTGGAATTTTGCTTATGTAAAAGGCACCTCGTCAATCACTCTCATCTCACTTTCCTCGTCAACGTTTCCAGTAACATTGAACTAGGAAAGTGCCAACGATTATGCGGCTAGTTGGCCATTGGTTGGTGGCGCGCTAAGGGCAGTAGGATTTGGTCCGCTCCAGCCAACTTCTTCCAACAAGTTTAATCGAAAGTTCGTTCCCAACAATTGAAATGGAGTTATTGATGCTATTGCCCTTAGGTTCGCTCGTATGTTGGAAATCATTTCATGTGACCAACAGCACACTTTACACTCGCCCGTGGCCCGGGTGCGCGGGTGCGTAGTCCACTCGAGTGACTTGATGACGTTCCACCCGCAGCTTTAAGTTCTGGAGTAGTTGCAAGAATTTAAAACTTGCAAGGATTTCCAGCTGGATTTCCCATTTGCGAACCACAGCCATGTCTCCGATCATGATTAACCTGAAATCATGGCACAACTCAAGAGGTTGATAGCCAGGGTTCTCCGAAGATTGCACATGGGACTTTGGCGAACAGAATCAACAGATCAGCCATTTTCATTAGGCCTCAGACCCGGGTAGGCGGCTTGTGCGGCTTGTGCGGCTTGTGCGGTAACTTTTGCCGTAACTTTCCTGATGCGCTACCTCCCAAGGCTGACATTGACAACCTGTGCGTTCTTTCTCGCGACTATAGTATTTGGCGGATATTCACCAACTATCGGTTACTGATTCGCTGCAGCAGGTTGACATAGAGCGGTGTGTGCCTGCATCGAGCATACCACCTCTCCTGACACGCCACGGCGACGTATCACCGCGTCCTAACATTATTTCATCAAAAGCGGAGGGTTTCCCACACCTCTGCATTCCCATAACTAGTATAAGGAGTCAACAGAGTCGGACATCTTCGACCTTTAGCTGGAGCCTTCACAACGACACCAATGCCTCTTCCGCCAGGCCCGATTTTCCTCCTTCGCACCTTGCCTCAACTCTTTGGACCCCCTGTGGCCGTTTACGCAGCTCTTCGTTACCTTGCTAACTATGTGGACGCTATTCCACGATGGGCTGGCCCTCTCGGCGCTGTCTTGATAATCCCTGCGCTTTTCTTTGTCCCCGTCTTTTGGGCGGACTTCAAGAATGAAAGATTGCGACGAGAGCTTGGTGCCGATGCTATTCCGTTCGTTCGAGGTGGTGGGTTCCTGGGGCATCGTCTGATCAAAATGTTGATGGAGCAATGGAAGGTATTGTATCCCAGTGAGCTCCAATTTTGATTTCTTTATATCAGCCTCATCTTTGTGGGATAGGTGATTTTTATTGCGACTTGCCCGATAAATATGGAACTTTCTTTCACATGCGCCTCATGCTTCAAGATATGGTATGCAGGGAATGATTTTTTGTCCGTTTCATTCTAAGGCTTCACTAGATGGTCACCATGGAACCATCACATATCAAGGTAAGATTACGTAGAGGAGTTCAGGAGAACGGCATTCTCAGTTAATCCTAGGCCGCCCTGTCCACGCAATTCGACAACTTTGAGAAAGGTCAGCATAAATTGCCTTCTTTTGACTGATGTCTTCAACTAAGGTCTTCATGAACCCTAGGTCCAGTTTTTAATAAGAGCCTCCGCCCACTTCTCGGAGATGGAATATTCAATGCGGATGGTAAGTAGTTATCCTATCTCATTCTCTTACAAAGCCTCATCGAGCCCTCTCAGGCGATATTTGGAAGTTCCATCGTGGTCTAACGCGCCCATTCTTCGCACGAAACCGCATCACCGACTTTGACATCTTCGAAAAACACGCAGACAAGGCCGTTTCCGTTACTCGCACACGTCTGCGAGAAGGCCAGCCTATAGATTTCCAGGTAAAGTGGATATTCACGCTCCGTCCGCCAACCCTAACACGATTTTTTCCGTTTGTAGGACCTGGTTGGTCGATTCACCCTCGATGTCGCGTCCACCTTTCTTCTTGGCAAGGAGATGGACTCCCTCTCATTACCCTTACCATATCCTGCCTCAGGCTGCTCGGAATCATCATCCCTCGTCAATCCTAACGCTCACATCGCTGAGTCCTTCGTCCATTCATTCCCTCTAGCACAGAAGATCTCATCGACGCGTTACCTTAATGCTCACACCTGGCCTCTTTTGGAGATGTGGGATGATAAACTGAAGCCGCATATGGACGTGATTAACAACTTTGTCGATCCCGCCATCCAATCTGCTATAGAGAGGAAGAAGGAAGGAGTCGAAAAAGGTGAAGAGGAGAGTTTAACTCTGCTTGACGAGCTAGTTCGACAGACTGACGGTATGTGCCCATCTTATAAACGCGTCTCCTTGGTGTTTAATTACTATTGGATTGGATGGCAGATCAAACTCTTATTCGAGATGAAACTATCAATATGCTGGTTGCTGGAAAAGACACGACGGCTACGACACTTAGTTTTGCGGTTTATATGCTTTCGGAACATCCCCAGTTCTTGGCCAAGTTGAGACAAGAAATCTTGGATAGGGTTGGACCAGATAGGACGCCGACGTATGTCGATGTTAAGAAGATGAAATTTTTGCGGGCTGTCATCAACGGTGAGTTATTGTGAAATCGTTAGGGATCCTATTCTCATTTTTTGCCTGGTAGAATCTTTGCGGTTGTATCCGCCTGTGTAAGTCCGATGACGATAGTCAACTTTAAGTGGTACTTACGCACTGACAAGACCACTTGATTCCCGATGGGCTGTCAAGGGGACCACATTTCCACCTATAACTCCTGGCGGAAAGCCCTTATTCATTCCTGCTGGTACCAAGTACGCTTTTCACTTTATATTTGCAATTCGTGGATTTTGACGCTTGTTAAACTGTAGTATCATGTACAGTGTCTTCTATATGCACAGACGGAAGGACTTGTGGGGTCCTGATGGTATTTCGTTTATTTCTGACGCGTCTTAATGGCTAATCTTTTGCTCTAGCACTTGAATTTGATCCCGACCGATTTATCGATTCAAGAGCTGAAAGGTATCTGGTTTCAAATCCTTATATTTTCTTGCCATTTAACGGTGGTAAGCCTCATTCCAGTTGATCGATTTTTAATTACAGTATCGCTTAACGTATCGCGTTTCTATAGGACCCCGCACTTGTCTCGGTCAACAGGCAAGCACTCCATACCCGCTCGCCTCTACTCCTAAGTACTAACCACAACGTCATCACTTAGTTCGCCTATAACCAAATATCGTTTTTCCTAATTCGCCTCCTCCAATCCTTCTC
>ML208281.1:215088-233052 GCA_004369065.1 Pluteus cervinus | reverse complement strand
AAGTTGAGGACTAATGCGCATATGACGCTGTTCATCAAGGTGTGCCCTTTCTTCGCTGTCTTTTCGACAAGAGATGATGTTGATATGCTACTACGATCTTCCAGGATGCTATGTTTGTCCAGATGACAGAGGCGACGGAAAGCTGAGCTATGATTACATCAATAATAGTTGTAGATGGGGAAGTAGCTGATGCATGTATTTCTGCTAGTCACTTATGAGAGGAACCGCTAACCAGTACCCGTGGGTAGCTCACCTTCATTTATTCATGGCCAATGTCCGGTCATGAATCGGAATCCAACTTTCTCTATACACTGGCACGGAACCTTGATGGTCTAGTTGCAGGGATGCATACATTTGCCTGGGAGACGTGCTGTAGCACTGTACTGACGAGCTGAAAGCTAACACAGTTTATGCATCACATCTGACAACTCAAGTGACCAGTATAAGATGATGCAACAAATCTACCATCGGCTGATTGTAGTCATCAAATAATTCGCTTCCAGACTGCTGAGCCGATTCGAGGACCTGCTTGGCTTGCCCCACTTCTTTTCGGCAAATCTACTTATGCCCTCTCGGATAAGGATTGACTTCTTCGAAGGCATGCCACCTTTCGGTAATCATGATCATGACAGGAAGTGTCAAGGACTTGGCGACAGACGCGACCCAGGAACATCACATCTGACCAAATCATCAATCCGGGTTGGACGGTAATCTTCGAATCTTGTCTTGGGTTAATTCAAGAGATAAAAGCATAGTATCGGTGAGACAAGGAATTTAAAGGCTGACTTGAACTCTCGGAGAATTGCCTTCCAAAAGTGCTCCCGCATCGTTTGTTCCGCGATTTTTTGAGTGGGTTGAACAGGCTCTGATTACAACAGTAGCTAGGACTAGGATAGCGTTTGTGTCCCTTCGATAGTGTATTTGTCAACCTACAGTAATGATATCAAACAATGAGGAATAAATGATACTGCGAAAGCGAGAGGAAACGCGACAGAAATGAGATCGAGGCCTCGAACCCTCACATGGATGGCGTTGGCAAGCCTGACAACAAGTTGAATGGACTCGTTCGGAAACGGTCGACACGAAGCTCGAGAAGGGTGAGGGCCTTGGTCACATGGGCGGTCAAAAAAACATGTTCCTACAACAACTCGCGAATCTTCGACACCTCATCCGGAAGGTGTTCATGAACTCGATCAAGCATCTGGGCGTATACCCGGCCCCGGTCCGCATGTTCCAATACATGCCTTATCCATTGCTCCGTCGCGCCAATCCCTTGGATACTTGCGATGAGGCAATTTACCTCGAGGTAGGTGTCCCAAGAATCAAAACCGCCCCACTCTGCAAGCCATGCATTGGCCAGATGGGTGACTTCTTCCACATAGTTGCTTTGGGATTCGGGAGGACGAACTGGGATACGGTTTAGATTGCTCTCGATTGGAGGTTGCGCAGGATGCGCGTTGTCAAAGAGCCAGACTGAGGGTTCCCCGTCCGAAGAAGTGTTGGTAGACTCGTCCATTGGGTCCTGGTCACTTGGCGACATGCTTGAGAACAGAGATAGAAGAGAAAACAATCGCTATACTCACGTTAGGATG
This sequence comes from Pluteus cervinus, assembly GCA_004369065.1. NCBI lineage: Eukaryota > Fungi > Basidiomycota > Agaricomycetes > Agaricales > Pluteaceae > Pluteus > Pluteus cervinus. Next base: position 231,460 of record ML208281.1, on the reverse strand, counting down.
TAGTATAAACTCGAGGAAGTTCCTGCCGCCGTGTTGGGTACCTCATTTGTTGGCTTTTGTCTATCTGCAGAACCCGCTTCGGCTTCAACCGCAGGTTCACGAGCAGCTCGTCTGGTTTGAGAGCATCAGAGATGAGGAATTGATCTACAGTATAATAAGGATATACCTGGAAGCACGAAGTGCAGCCATACGAACCCGAGCTTCTTCACGCAGTCTATCCTTGTTCCTAGATGTAAAGATGAGTTCGACAACAAGACCACTGGCATGTTGATCGAATTGAATCATACTTCTCATAGTAGCGACGATATTTGTTACAACTGGCGGACCTTTTTTTACGGCGAGCCATCGATAAAGAAGGAGTTGTGGGGAGTTGTGGGGATGGGGAACGAGGCAGTGGGAGGAAACCAACCATGTGTTCGGTTGCGTCTGGCTCAAGGATGGGGCTTTTACATAATAGGTCAGGACGTTTCTGACCTTGTTCAAAAGCTTGTTCCTAATTGCGTTGGCCATGGATATCCGGAATATGGCCACAAAGTTCACCTTCGCCGTAACGGGAACAGGGGAAAAAGTATGCAAGAACCAAGATCAAGTTGATCACAATTCGCCACGGGCAAACCACTGAAAACATTGGGAACCAAATCAGCGCTCAGAGACGACGAGTAGAGTAGAAGTACGCTGTTGACCCTGGTAATTGCTGCCCAGTGCGCGACTGAGGGTGTTTATCAGGCCACAAACCAGGCGGAGTGCAATCATGGCGGCGTTGAAGGGCGTTCACCCGTCCGAGATGGGAACATTTCACCAAATTTAGGGTGCTTGTACATGTTGCTCAGCACCTTCGTGTGTTGCTCAGCACCTTCGTGCCTTCAGTGCCGAATGGCAAGTTCTCGGCATCACACATCAACGATGGCAACTTCGCCAGCGCCCTCGCCGATAGCCAGGCAAGGGTCTCCTGCGCCTCAGGCTTCTCGGAATCCAGTCTCTCTGCGTCTTTACAAAGTACTTGGAACAAACTTCACCGATGATGCGACTCGCGAGGCTCTGAAGACCCTTTCCGAGTTATACGCGATTCCCCAGACCACCCCAAGCGTACCAGCGGACGCCGAAGATGACTCTGAAGATGATTTTCTAGAGATCTCGAAACCGACGGCACAACAGGGAGACGCTGTTTCCGGAGAGATTGCTGCTCGCGCGCGTCGTAATCTGCGGAGAGACATGGAGCAAAAATTGATTCAAGGCAGTAAGCAGTTCTTGAACGCGTTGGGGGAGGTGGATCAAGTGTGTATGTTCACCCCTCTCAAACTTCATTTGAAATGACCTAAATATCCCGCTATGCAGAAACTCGAATTGCTTCAGAGTCATATTCTGGACATGCGCGTCAGCTGCGATGAAGCAGAAGCTCAACTGAAATTGACCAATGATGCTAGTAAATCGCTATTAGAGCGTGCGGGGAGTCTTCGAGAACAAAGGTTGGTTTTATTCATATCCCAGCGCGCGCAACTTATATTATTGTATAGACAAGAGGTCGAGGAAAAGAAATCGATCGTAACTCTGTTCCTCGCACGGTTCACTCTCAACGAGGAGGACATAGTGGCTTTGACATCGCGAGATGTACCTGTAGGGAAGCTATTCTTCGAAGCCATGGATAAGACAGAGCAAATACGACGCGATTGTCGTGTCCTTATGGCCGGTGAAGATGGACCGACAAAAGCCGGGTATGTTAAACCTTCCATTATTTTCGTTTCCTTCACTGAGTTTTGTGCAGCCTAGATATCATGGCATCGACCTCATCATACTTGGAGCAAGGATTTGAAAAGATATCTCGGTGGTGTACCAACGAATTCCGCGAGTTGGGACGCGAAACGATTATAGATGTGACACCGACTTTGCAGGAGGCGATAAAGCGACTGCGGAGTAGACCAGAACTCTTAACGTACGTGTTATCGTATCGGTCAGGTATTCCGCTCACGCCCTTTTAGCGAGGTTTTATCGATGCTCTCACAAATCCGACAAGCAACCTTGCTATCTTCCTTTATAACTGCTCTCACCCGTGGTGGGCCAAGTGGTCTTCCTCGACCAATAGAACTCCACGCGCACGATCCAATGCGCTATATCGGTGACATGCTGGCCTGGGTTCATCAAACCATTGCGGCAGAACGTGAATTCTTGGAGGGTTTGTTTGGTCTCAAAAGTGATGGCCGGATGGTTGGGAGTATTCGCAGGTTCGACTATCGGGGTGAAGAGGAGGAGTGGATGCAAGAGCTCTTAGACTTGGCCGTTGGGAAACTATGTTCGCCGCTCAAGGTATAATTTTGTGTCATGTCGACTCCCCTTATGCTCACCAATTAGCCAGGCCCGAGTATTACAAACTGTCCGCTCACAAGAGAGCAGCATAGTTTCATATAAGATTGCCAACCTTCTGCAATTCTACATGGTGACGATGCACCGAACTATCGGCGAGAAGGCCATTGTCTCCGAAACTTTGAAAGAGTGAGTAAACTTTCTCGTATCCTCCCGAGTTCGCTGACCCTTTCAAGAACTACCGAAGTAGCGTACAAGGTCTTCCATGACGCTGTCGACGCCCAAGGCCGGTCCTTGATGCGTGTACCTCTCGTATGTTCGTTCAACACCTCCTTGAATCTCCAACTGACCCCTCATTCAGGATCCTGACGATCCTTCCCTGACACCACCACCACCCATCCTTGAACATGCACAAATTCTACGGGAGATCATGACCGTGTATCACTCGTCAATGCTCGGAGACGAGTCAAACGTGGGTCAAGCTACCGGTTTTCAAGACATTTCGAATGCTATGGTCGATCCTGCTATCGAGATGTGTATCACCTCGAGCGCACAGAAGAAGCAGATTAGGCCGAAATGGGACCAGTCCGTGTTCATTCTGAACTGTCTTTGTTATCTTCAGGTATTTTGCTCGTGGCCGAGCTTCCGTCACCCCTAAAGTTTTGCTCCGTAGGATACGCTGGACATATACCCCTTCACATCAGGGAAGAAAGAACACGTTCGGAGTGTAATTCAAGAAAGAATCGCACTCCTCATTCAAGAACACGTAGGCATCTTTCACACCCAATTGCCGGTTGGTGGTTGATAGTGTCATCTTAGTTCGCCGACCTTCTGACTAAAGCCGGCTTGCAAGCACTCTACCAAACTTGTGAAGCCTGTCCTGTCGATGTATGTGCTCTTCTTTTTTTGGCTTGGCATGCTCCCCCAACCTTCACCAGGAGCCCCTCTCTCACGCACCTGGTGCGCAACCACCCGAAGTTAAAGTCGCCCTCCAAAAATTTTCAGCGTGGCTTTCAAGTCCTGAAGTTGTCCAATCTGCTCGACTGAGCCACTTGACCGCCCAACGCCTTCATGCGCAAGTTCATCAAGCAGCGTTGGGGCGGCTTGCAAAGGCCTATCGTCGGATATGTGATGAAGTTCGGAACCCGAAGAATCGATATGAAGCTGGATCTACGTTATTGGGGAGTGAGCGACCATTTGGACAGGCACATTTGTTATGGCAGATATTTGGATTACACGAGGATGCCGGTGATGATGACGGCGATCAATAGAAGATGGGTTTGGTTTTCAAGTTCGGTTTTGATAAGCTGACTGTGACGAGACTTGATGATAAGCTTGCATTCCCTTGAAAGAGATTCGAAACGACCGGCCGCCTATAGGCTCAAACGCAGATGTTACCTTGGTAACTTAACTCCATGTGGGAGGACTTAGGAACAATATCATGTGGAATATCTGATCTTAGCCTTTGCAGGGTTTTAGAACTTTTTAGAGGAAGACGCACGCGATATATGGACCCGAGCGCCCCTACATAAAGGGGTTGAGTTGAGGTGCGGTTGATTCGTTAACCTTCTTGCTTCTCATTAAACCTTTCGCTCCTCCAGCGGTCCCTACGATGTCTGCCGTGCTCTTTGAGACACCATTGACCGTTGCCGCGCTTTGTTTCGGCCTTGTCTTCGTTGTATTTTCTCTTCGTCGTAAGACAGGGAATTTGCCTCCTGGACCACCAAGAGGTTGGTTTGGTGATAATCGAACTGATGTTCCGGCCGAGCCTTGGGTGAAATTCACAGAATGGCAAAAGCAATATGGTGAGTCTTCAATTCGCAGTTGCCGATAATTCAACTGATGCGATTGACTTCTTTCTAGGGAATGTTATTTCGTTCCGGTTGGGTAGAACCCCGGTAATAGGTGTGTGATTGATTTAGGCCTTGCGGATAGCTTTTGACGTGATGCATAGTGTTGGGCACTTTGAAAGCTTCATTGGATTTGTTGGAGAAGAGAGGGGGGATTTATTCAGATCGCCCTAGGAATATCGTTGGGTATGTTCAATTCTTGCGGAGTGTCATCCGTATATGTTACTTTGGCTGATCACCTGGCTCTTGAAGAGGCGAGATATTGTCTGGGGGGATGCGTGGAAGTGTGATGCCATACGGGCAAAGATGGAGAAATTGGAGAGCTGTAAGTCGGCCTTTATCGTGTTCAGCCATTTCTGACAATTCTTATTTGTAGCTTATGCACGCCGGACTGGGCGTACAGGCCGCTCAACAATATAAAGTTTTGCAAAACCTCGACTCACAGATTCTCCTTCGAGATCTTATAACCGAGACGGACCCGACAAAACATGGGGATCACATCCGCAGGTTAGCCTCTACCTCACCCCCGCCTCTGAGAACCAAAAGATTGATATATCCTAAAGATTTATCTCCTCGATCTCGTTTTATGTCGGATATGGTCGTCGAGTCAAATCGTTAGACGAAGATGCCGTCGTTGCCAATCAGAAAATTGATAATTGTAAGTCGGCATTTATGGTGTCCGAGAATCATCTGACAGTTTCATTGCGCAGATTTTAACAGGTACGTCCTATATTCTGCTTACCCGTGACTGTAGTGGTAACCGTGTCCTAGTGTCCTGTTCGTAGTGTTACATACTACCGTAGTGGTTGTTTCTAATCGTGTTTTACAGTACCCCTGGTCGTTTCATTGTCGACTCGGTAAGTCTTAGAGATCTTAGTTGCGGAAGCCGGCTGACTCCTAGACAGTTTCCTATCCTCATGTGGCTTCCGGTATGCATTTACGACGATCAGGCACTACAAATCTCCAATTACTGACCGATCTGAAGCGTCCTCTACAATGGTTCCGTCGAGAACCTGAACGACACCGAGCCCACGACACCAAAACCTACATGTCCCTCATGAATGACGTGAAGCGTCAAATGGAACAGGGAACGGCACAACCATCGACAGCGACTCGTGCTCTTGAAAAGCAAGCAAACTTTGGACTTAATGATGTGGAGACTGCGTACGCCCTATCGTCCCCTTGGTCAGCAGGTGTTGGCACAGTATGTCGTGCCTATTCTTTCTCCCATAGGAACTGACTATTTTAAATAGACATCGGCATCTTTCAGTGTATTTTTGAGTAAGCCATACCTTCCGCCATACCTTCCGAGTATACAAATACACTAACCTGCTTCAGTGGCAATGCTCCTTTTCCCTGCAGCTCAGAAGGCGGCCCAAGCAGAGCTGGATGAGGTTGTCGGACATGATAGGCTTCCTGAATTCACGGACGCAGATAATCTACCATATATCATGGCTGCACTCAAAGAGTCGCTAAGGTGGCGACCCATTGCTCCTACTGGTGTACCACATGCGGTAATTGAAGATGATGTCTATGAAGGCATGTTCATACCCAAAGGAAGCATAGTATTTTCAAACACATAGTAGGTGTTTGAACCTATACTCTTCCTAGCCTGACTTTCATCATCCCGTAGTGCAATATGTCGAGACACCTCGGTAAGCGAATTGCCTCGTCAAAGTAGATATGGCCCTAAAGTTCTCGAAGCTGTTCCCTGACCCAGACGAGTTTCGACCAGAGCGGTTCCTAGAAAATCCTAAGCTGATGTCTTTTATGGCGCCTTTCGGTTTTGGTCGTCGAATTTGTCCTGGGTTGCACATAGCCCAACAATCAATATTCATTCTTATGGCGAGGTATGGGTTGACATCCTTCTGTTGTATTTGAGCTCATTCTGGTGTTTTAGAATGCTTTGGACTTTCGATATAGTTCCACTCAAGGATTCAGAGGGAAGAGATATCCTTCCTGATCCTAATGCTTTCCTGAGGGGCCTCATTCGAGCACCCAAGCCGTTTGGTTATCAGCTCGTACCACGAAGGGAAAGTGTGTCGGAGATTATCAATACTGAGGCTGAGCGAGCGGACGCAGAGCTGGCAGCTTGGAAGTGATCGGGTTTTTGTATCCTAGCGCGGTGCGCGTGTCGTTGCGTATCGTATCGTATCTTTTTGACAAGGCTCAAGCTCAAGTTCGAGTCCTAATTATGTTTTTTCTTGTTCTACAGCCTGCCAGTGCCGTCGCCAACGCAGGACTCAACCAACTATGCACCCCGCAACGTGTATATTTACGTATCAAGGGCTGCCATCAGCTCCAGACAGCGGTTTCTTTTTACTTTCTAACCAGCATCACGAGTACATATGTCGATGACAAGCTCAGCTGCAGAAAGCTCTGAATATTTGAGCACACTCGTTGTCCAGAGTCATGACGGTATGTGACCAAGAACACCTCGCTCATAATCATTCTCTCATTCGTCTCAACAGCACACAGGCCCAAATTTCCCGCTGACATCGAGCGACTCATCTTTGAGCAAGCGGCAAGAGACCACAGGCCCAACCTCACCGCTTTAATGCTAGTTGCACGTCGTGTCAAACCTTGGTATGCATTCACCCCGGGCCAAGCACGAACGGGGATCTAATGAGCGTTTTTACAGGTTGGAACCCATCCTCTACAGTATCGTTGTTAGACGTAATGTGCGTAATGGACGCAAGGGCTACAGTCCTCCAACCAAAAATCTCTCGAAGTATGCCCATCACGTTCGGAGTTTCCTCGTCTACTTCCACCTCGACGAAGCAACATTATTGCGGCACCTCACACTGTGCAAAAACTTGACTATTAAAACTAGAGCGAATAGAAAGCTCTCAACCACGACTTACCAGATAGGTCTAGTCAGTGGTTCTCGAGGTAGGAGATCAGGCAAGTAGTTCGAAGAGAACTTGTGATGTTATTCGAGGTTCCAAGTACAGTTTATATACAAGTAAACATGTAGAACCTCGGAGTAATTTGTTGGTACAACTACGAAGAGAAACGAGAGTAGTTAGATTGTACAGTGAGGTCATAAGTCATCCGGTAGGTCATGAGTTCGTATACTCGTCATAATGAAGTCATAGTCGTCGGGGACGACGGTCAGAAGTATAGAGATACAAGAGAAACAGATATAAGGAGAAAAGACCTTGTTAGTAGACCAGTGGGCGAGCACTAGGTCTACGTCATAGCTCGACGGTCAGGAGACCATCGTAGAATTCCGACATTGACCACAGTGGGGCTTTGGTGCCCACGCCTATTTCCAGGAGTCCTTTTGGCCTTATCCCAATTGCCACTGCGCCAACTGGGTATTCACTTGGGCGCACTCCCTGAATTTACAGATGGTAGCATCGCGGTGAACTTCTTGGCCCCTCCGTTTCGAAATCTCACCCATTTGGAAATTATGGATGTCTCCTCAACTTGGGAACGTCTGGATGGGTTCCGGGATCTTCCAAATCTAAGATACCTCTCAGTGGCCATCATAGATCTCGACTTGATTAAACGGATTCTCGACCAAGATCAAAGCGAGGGTATCCGCGTTCTCGTGTTCCTTGGAGCATCAAGATGCCGCTCGACATATGATCGCATCGTTTGCCGTTGTGATGAATTGGAGGTGACTGTCGATGACTGGATTGCTGGAGTCGAATCTAAGAAATGTTTTTGGGACATTGCTGAAGAGATGGTGATGGAGAGGAGGTGCGTGATTGGTTTAGATTCCTTTGAGATTTCTGGGAGTTGACATGTTACTTCAGGGCGAATAGACGCTAAGATTTGACCGTCCCTTTGCGTCGAAACACGTATTACACAAATGACCAGCAGCGTAGGTTTGTACGCCTTTACCACCTTGGTATTCCCTGGACATAAATCTCCTGAACCACTGGCACCCTGTATCCGCTTCGAGGTAAATTTCCTCGACACCCATTCGTCCTGGGGTCTTGGGTCGAGGTTGGTTACTACCCTGGAATTGCTGCATCCACGGTCGTGGGTTCATGTTCAAGAGCGTTGCTCTCCACTAATTCCTTCAGAGCTTCTGCGGAGAACCCTGGACAATCGATGATCCTAAGCTTAAGCCTTGCGACGATCGGTTCACCACCAACCCAACGGCTCTTTCATTCTTCCAATCTTTCCACAAAACCTGAGGTAAGACAGGGAACGTCAATATGGCCGCGATGAATACTAGCCAAGGAGAGTCAAATTGAACCTGGAAAGCTAAAAATAAACCAGAAACGAAGGTAGTATGCCGGTCCTGGACTCCTGATGGGCCCGGAGTACCATCATCGCACGACCTGAACGTATCGTTAGTGCTGGGCCACAAGCTTAAAGGTTGAAGGGCGGTGACAGCAGATACTGTAGCCCTTTCGTTGCCAGGTTCACGCCATCATTGCACGTCCCGCCGCCGGCAGTGCTGCGCTGTGGCAGGGACATCGACTGAAGACGAGCCTGGAACACAAATGGCAGAGCGTAACCTCGGTAAAGGAATACCCGGAGACGAGAATTGCTCATCCGGGTTGACGATTCTCGGTGCCAATGCTACCGTACAATTGTTTGAAGATGATTGGTCCTCTGCCAGAATGTTGATAAGCGATCCCTCTGGTCAGATGTTCTAAGTTTGAAATCTGATTTGAAGTCGAAATTTTCTATGGAGAGCAGTCCAAGAACAACGAGTGAGGGACGAAGGTTCGACCATATCGGCATCTACAATGAGCAGCAAGAAAGACAGAGTCCGTGCGCGCGCAGCTATAGCTAAACCGATTATAAATAGAAATTAATAAGTTAGTTGAGGCCGATACCGTATCGCATGGCGTAGTAGCCACTGGCGTCTCCAATAGTCTAGTTGTCGGTGGCCTCTTTCATCTGAACCCACATGGCATCCTGTAGCATCAAAGAAGAATATCAGCATTACCTCTTGTCGAAAAGATCGCGAACACAGGGTAAAAAACGCACCTTGATGAACAGAGTCAAATGCGCGTCAGTCAGCAATTTTTCCTTGGCTTGTCGTCCTTCTTTCGTAAGTTTCCATGCCTCCGGTGGTCGGGTGGAGTCAGGGCGAGCAGAAAGGTCGAGGGAGATAGAGGAGAAGGATTGAAGAAGACGAATTAGGAAGAATGACATTTGGTTGTAGGCGAATTGTTGACCAAGACAGATACGAGGTCCTGTTATGACCCAAGTTTAGGAACGAAAAATAAGTAACAGCGGAAGGAGGCATACCAGCATTGAATGGCAAGAAGATCCAAGGATTTGGTAAGAAGTACTTTTGGAGTCTTGAATCGATGAAGCGGTCGGGATCAAACTCGAGCGCTAAATTACAATTTACATCGTCAGCGACAGAACGGGAAATATAGGACAACAGCCTACCATCAGGACCCCACAAGTCTCTCCGTCTGTGCATATAAAAGACGCTGTAGACGATCCTGTGGTTAAACGATCGTCAGAATGGGTCAAGACGGATAGATGGGTCAAGCCTTACGTTGCACCCTCGGGAATAAAGATGAGCTTTCCTCCGGGAGTGAGAGGTGGGAATGTAGTTGCCTTGGCGGCGCGTCGAGAGTTCAGTGGTACAGGAGGATACAACCGCAGGCATTCTATCAACGAGCATATAAGGACATGATCACTGTTGAGTTTGATAGACGCACCGTTGATTACAGCCCGCAAATACTTCATATCCTTCAAGTCGGCATACGTTGGTGTCCTATCAGGTCCAACCGTATCCAAAACTTCCTGTCTCAACCTCGTCATGACATGAGGATGTTCTGACAGCATATAAGTCGCAAAAGTCAACGTGCAAGACGTCGTATCTTTTCCGGCGACCAGCATGTTGATGGTCTCGTCTCGGATCAGAGTTTGGTCTGTGGAGAATTCAGTAAGTCTTTGAACACAAACGCGGGGCGTGTTGAAGACACACCGTCGGTTTGTCGAACTAGTTCATCTAACATTGTCAAACATTCCGCCTCGCCTTTTTCAAAGCCGCCTTGTTTCCTCTCCATAGCTTCTTGGATGACAGGCTCGATGAAGTTGTGGATTACGGCCATAGGATCCTCCAATTTGTCTTCCCACATTTCCACAAGAGGCCAGGCTCCACCCAAAATCTGACGCCCAGATGAAACCTTTTGAGCCAGTGAGAGCGACTCGTTGAAGGAATCGGCGTGGGGGTGAGGGTTGGCATTAGGGGGCAACCTCGAATAGTTCGAGGTCGGATATGGTAATGGTAATGACAGTGAGTTCATCTCTTTCCCAAGAAGGAAAGAAGATGCAGTGTCGAGGGTAAATCGACCAATTAGATCCTAAGCGCGAGTGTCAGAACAGACAAAAACAATGGAAGGTATTCATTATACCTGGAAATCAATAGGCTGGCCTTCTCTTAGGCGTGTGCGAGTAATCGAAATTGCCTTGTCTGCGTGTCGCTCGAAGGTTTCAAAGTCCGTGATTCGGTCTCGCGTGAAGAATGGGCGCGTTAAAGCGCGATGGAACTTCCACATGTCACTATCCGCGTTGAATATGCCGTTCCCGAGAACGGGGCGGAAGTTCTTAATAAACATGGGACCTATAAACCACGAACATGTTAGTCCAGGTGGTTTTTGGACGATTCGACGGGATGTATGCTGACCTTTCTGGAAATTTTCGAATTGCGTCGCCAAGATAGCCTAAATATAAGTTAGGACGCAGCCCGTTTTGAAAGTGTCGCGACTCACCTTGATATATGCGGGCTCCATAGTGAAGATCTACGCAAAACCTTAGAACGGAGGATATGCAAAAGACGGATCCTACATACCAGATCATGCAACACAATCTTCAAACTGAATATACCCCCGTACATTTGAGGCAAGGGACCATAGAGGTCACCTATCGCAGAAAGATGAGGTCAAGGACTGCAAAAGATAGATATTGAGACTTACTTGGATACATGGCCTCGCCGTGCTCCTGTAGCATCTTGATTATGTTCCGACCCATGAATCCCCCACCCGTTACAAATGGAACGGGATCAGCCCCGAGCGACCGTCTGCGTCTTTCGTTCTTCAAGTCCGCCCAAAAGAAGGGGAAGAAAACGATTGCAGGTACAGTTAAAAGAGTGACAATAGGGACAATCCAGAATGGGATTGTGTCCACATAGTTGGAGAGCTGGTTAAGAGCTGCATAAATTAGAGCAGCAGGTACACCAAGTCGGATGAGTTGCCGAAGGAGAAAGACGGGGCCAGGGGGTAGTAGTGCCATCACCAGCACAATGAAGATCCCAGGTATAACATGCTGGACCTCTTATAGAAACTCAACCACAGATGGGAAAGGAGTGGTGAAAGCAGCCTAAGCCAATGTAACTTGTTATCCAAGCCTTGTAAGCGAGTCAGACGGAAAAGCCACGCTACCCTCTGCGTTTAACGGGATGCAAAGATGCTGCGGTAGTGTCACCAATATGGGTGACTTGTATTCAATCTGGAATAAGCAGATCTGACATGGGAGAAAAAGGTAACTTAACATTGATGCTGCGCATGGAAGTCACTTCGGAAGTTTTTGGTGGCTTTCAAAACTGTGAACCGTGACGTGCCTCAACGCGACTCCCGAGACGCGCGAGAACTTGGCGAGAACAGACGCGTTCTATCGAGTCCTGTATGAAATTTATGTAAAATCCAAGATCTTGACACACGGGAATGAGCGCCTAGCTGTCTCCACAACTGCATAGGGACGATAATGGCGCTGACCCGCGATTTTGTGGGCTCTCATGGCGCCAGGTCTCGACTTGCAGAGACGGGTACCAGTTCCCACAATGGCAACATGACCGTAGCGGTCACTTTACGCTGGGGTGACGATGGTACTCGTCGCATGGTGTTGTGGTCGCCATCCTATCACGACGGGGTGGTCGTTTTCGTGGGCGTAGCGGCTCACTGTAAGCTCCGTGGAAACCGTCGTGGTTGTGATGATGGCCTTCGCAGAATGCTTTCATGAGCTGGTAGACATCTGAAGTCAGTTTACGGCAGAAATACGGGACGCGGGGATGGACGGCGCAACGTCAGCACGCAAGCTGCACGCAAGAGGCTCTGAAGTTGAAGTTGAAGTTCGTGGAAAAAGTCCAGATCTGGCAGTTCGGCATAACCCGAGTGGTGTTGTTGCAAAGCCAAAGCATCACCACAACCAAATTACGGTGCGTAGCGGTTTATGCCACTCCATTCAGCCTAAGTACGTCTCCAGATCCTTTATTTTCGATGTCTTGTGGGGGTCGTGCCAGTATCCCATTACTGGGCGAAGCACAGTGCTTATCCACAGGTATTTGTGCACAAAATGTCGAGCCCGAGGTTTATGACGGGCCAATGGACTTGTGATGCAACTAGTCCATCGGGTCGGTCTGTTCAAACTTGTGAGATCTGGTGGCTCTGGTGACCTAGCGGGTCCGGGATTTGTTGATGTCACAAATCTAATGGTATGCATGTTCCTTGTGCTGGGCTCGTCTTTTACCAGTCCTTTGGCAGACAAGTCGGGCCACACTGACATGTGGTGAAATTACATCAGAACACAGTCAGTCCCCCATGAAGCACTCATCCTGCTGATATCGGGGCGTTAAGCGCGGTGAGACCAGGACGTACGTATTACAAGACGACTTACATTTCGACAGCTTTCCCCGACAATATAATGCTGCATATTGTTTATGTGCTCCATCACAAGAACTCGAAGGAGTCCCGACACCCTGCCGGCATCGAGACAAAGCCGACATACAGACTGGAAACCACATACCCATATAACTGTTAACATACCCGAACCTAGCAGTCAACTGGTCATGATGTGAATACCCGACGAAGTTGAAAATGGAAAACCAATATCCTCGGCCATGTAATACAAGGTACAATGCTTCGCGCATACATACCGTCGGCTTCTGAATCTCACGAATTGTTTATTGTCAGTCAGCCAGCAAGCTCAGCGTCGACGTCGACATCATTCAGGGAGAACCTGTCCCTGTGCACCTCTAAGGACCCTCAACACACCGGAGAATGGTGTGGGTCTGCGAGAGAGGTGCGTTTTATTTTCTGAACTAATCCAAGAAAAGGTTTGGAAATTGCACGCCTAACCCAGGTTGAAGTCCTGGGCGCAGTCATCAATAATACGGGTCAACGGTGATTTGGTCAAATGTCCCCTGGCTGGCGTATGTCGTCATGCTTCGATGTTCTTGCAGATCCTGTCATGATCATATTATCCGAAAGCGGCACGACTCCAAATAATTTCGACCTTCTGGGCCATGGAGCCGAAAAGAAGTGCGGGGAAGGCCAAGCAAGTCTTCCAGTTAGCTTTGGATGTTCAGAAGCGATTGTGTCGAAGTGTACGTCGGACACCACAGGCACTTGACGGTACCTAGTACTACCTACTCCGAACGGAAGTACTTGGGGGTCGGTGGTCATGAATATTGATCCTCCCCCAAAGTACCAGCTGCTAGCTCAAGGTTCAACGTGAAAGCAGATTGTGTTACGCTCGACTAGGGCATGAGTATAAACGTTATGGCCCACGGCCTGACTACGAGACCGACACGCCGATCAAGTATACAAAAATGACTGAACGGGTCCGAGTCACATCTCCTGATAAACAATACCTCAGCTTTCCGTCGACTCCGTCATCCGGACGAACATAGCACCCTGGACGATTGCAGTAGCATATTAACATTATCTCGTATAGAAAATAGTACGAAGAAAGAGCAACGCACCTTGATAATGAGCGTCAAATGCACGTCAGACATCAACTTTTCCTTTCCTTGTCGTCCTTCCTTGAGTTTCCACTCCTCCGGCGGTCTCGTGGATTCAGGGCGTGCAGTAAGATCGAGTGAAATCGACGAAAAGGATTGGAGAAGACGGATTAGGAAGAATGATATTTGATTGTAGGCGAACTAAGTGGTGAAGCTGCGGTTAGTAAACAAATAAAGGGGAGCGCGTATCTGAATGCTTGCCTGTTGACCAATACAAATGCGGGGTCCTATAGTGATAGGAAGCATTAAGCGATAATTCAGGATTGATCGAAGGAGGCTTACCGGCGTTGAATGGCAAGAAAATATAAGGATTTGGAACGAGATACTTTTGAACTCTTGAATCGATAAATCGATCAGGATCGAATTCAAGTGCTAAGGTCAAATATTAGCCATCAAGACGCACTTGAAATAGAGGGCGTACCGTCAGGACCCCACAGGTCCTTCCGTCTGTGCATATAGGCGACGCTGTACATGATGCTGCGGTTTAACAAGCGTCAAAATCCATCCATTACGAATATAAAGTGCAAAACGCACGTGGCACCAGCAGGAATGAACAAAGGCTTTCCTCCGGGAGTTATAGGTGGAAATGTGGTTTCTTTGACAGCCCATCGGGAATCGAATGGTCTGTCTAATCCGTCAGTACCACTTAAAGTCATTGATCATCATCGGGCTTACACAGTCGGATATAACCGCAAAGATTCTACCATGCAGAGAATTGAGAGTGTAATTCCTAACGACTTGACAGAAACTTACCATTGATGACAGCCCGCAAAAATTTCATCTCCTTAACATCGTCGTAAGTTGGTGTCCTATCAGGTCCAACCATATCCAAGACTTCTTGTCTCAACTTTTCCAAGAACTGAGGATGTTCTGAAAGCATATAAACCACAAAACTAAGTGTCCCAGCCGTCGTGTCCTTGCCAGCAACCAGCATATTGATGGTTTCATCTCGAATCAGGGTTTGATCTGCCGTTCAGTTCCATTATTATTTGACCCCAAGAGGACGCGTTTGTAGGATGGGCACGTACCGTCAGTCTGTCGGACTAGCTCGTCTAGCAGAGTTAGACTCTCCTCTTCGCCCTTTTCGACTCCTCCCTTCTTCCTCTCCATAGCCGATTGGATGACGGGCTCGACAAAGTTGTTAATCACGTCCATATGCGGCTTCAGTTTATCATCCCACATCTCCAAAAGAGGCCAGACACCACCGTTAAGGTGACGCATCGATGAAATCTTTGGTACCAAAGAGAATGATTGGACAAAGGACTCAGCGATGTGAGAGTTAGTATTGACGATGGGTGATGATTTTGAGCTGCCGGAGGTCGGATATGGTAAGGGTAACGAAAGAGAGTCCATCTCCTTTCCAAGAAGGAAGGCAGACGCGACGTCGAGGGTGAATCGACCAATCATATCCTACGAACAGAAAAAAATGATTTAGGATTGACGGGCGCAGCGTGAATATTCTCGGTACCTGGAAATCGACAGGCTGGCCTTCTCTCAGACGTGCGCGAGTAATGGAAATGGCCTTGTTTGCGTGTCTTTCGAAGATGTCAAAGTCGGTGATTCGGTTTCGTGCAAAGAATGGGCGCGTTAGGCCACGATGGAACTTCCAAATGTCGCCTGAGAGGATCCGATGAGGTTTTGTCGGGGAATATGATGGGATAACTACTTACCGTCTGCATTGAATATCCCATTTCCGAGAAGTGGGCGGAAGTTCTTAGTGAAAACTGGACCTAAGGTTCATGAACATCTTAGTTGATCAGTTAAGAGAAGGCGATTTGTGCTGACCTTTCTGGAAGTTGTCAAATTGCAAGGCCAGGACAGCCTGGAATTAACTTAGAATACCGTTCTCTCGAACTCCTCCGCATAACCTTACCTTGATGTGTGATGGTTCCATGGTGACGATCTAGTGAACCCTTAGAATGAAGGAGACAAAGAATCATTCCCTGCATACCGTATCTTGAAGCATGAGACGTATGTGGAAGAAAGTTCCATACTTTTCTGGCAAATCGCCATAAAGGTTACCTATGCCAAGGATGAGGTATTATCAAGAAATCAAAATTGGAGCTCACTTGGATACAATACCTCAGATTGCTTAACGAGCATTTTGAGAATATTGAGCCCCAGGAACCCACCACCTCGAACAAACGGAACAGGATCGGCACCAAGCACTCGTCGCAGTCTCTCATTGTTGAAGTCCTCCCAAACGACGGGGACAAAGAAAAGCGCAGGGAATATCAAGACAGCGCTGATAGGGGCAACCCATCGTGGAATAGCGTCCACATAGTTAGCAAGGTAACGAAGAGCTGCGTAAACGGCCACAGGGGGTCCAAAGAGTCGAGGCAGGGTGCGAAGGAGGAAGGTTGGGCCAGGCGGAAGAGGCATTGGTGTCGTTGTGAATGTTCCAGCCAAAGGACGACGGTGTCCGAGTAGACACCGTAGGCTCGCGTCGCAGTCCAGAGGTGTGGGAGAGGGTTTCCGCGTTTGATGGTTGTAAATA